>CM031241.1:588986496-589232299 GCA_018340775.1 Taxus wallichiana var. yunnanensis | reverse complement strand
CAATGTGCTTCGTTCGGTTGCTATTAATCTCAAATCTGAAGCAATTTCATCTCTTATAAAGTACTATGGCATAGATCTTATTCTTGATATGCCCATGCCTCCTCCACATGAATTCCATATGCAAATATTAACACCTATGATATTGGTCGGTCTAGCAATTCTCAATCTAATCTTACTACTTTGGCGGTACTCCTGCTATATCTACTCATACTTTGGATATCATTTCCCCAATGTATTCATCCTGCTAGTACTCAATATCTACTAGCCACTACCCCCAACTTTGGTGCCACCTACTAATATACTCAATACTTGTCACACAACACATTGATGCCCACACCGATGATTCCAATGATTTTGGTGACAAGGTTGATGTTATAGATCTTACCATGATTCATTAAGACAACTTGATTTTACTCCTCTAGGTATAGACAATTCTTATTTTAAAGAAATATTTATAGCGATAGCCCATGTGAATATCGATTCAAGGTTCCTCCCTTTACTACTGCGATATGGAGTTATATAAGGGTCATCCCACAGTGTTGACGTTATTTCATCTTGTCCTCCACGAAGGCAACTCCCGAGAATCCTTTTACAGGCACATTATTTATCAAGAGGGCCTTTTGGCAACATTCCCATTGATTCCACTTATTTATATATTATTTGTATGTGGCGAGTTTACTAATTTTGGTATAACACTTAATGATATCTTACCCCCTCTTCATTCAACACATATTTATCATGGATAATTTCACATTATAGTTGCTTATAGCTTGCGGGTTTTTCATTTAGCGAGTTTTAATTGCGAGGCACCTCTCGTGATTCTCCTCTTACACTATGACAGTCTTGGCTCAACTATATTGGTGGTACAATATACCCTTTTCAATCTTCACTTACATTTCCAATGCCTTTTGGAAATATATCTATTTCTAATGACTCATCTCCCATTTATATTCCAAATATCTCTCATTGGTATAGTCATGGTTGTCCACCCATTTCATTTATTGACAAGATTATGTGATGAATGTGTACACACTCCGCCATAATGGGTCATTATATGACCCTCCTAATTTTATAGCTTATCGGGTTTCCGATGCGGCTCCGGTAGGTTTTGATCATGACGATGAACAATCTTCTCGATAGTGTCTCATAGTCATCTTCTCTACCATGTCTTGGGGGCATAACACCTAACACACCCCCTAATTTATCATAACAATAATTGTTAGCTGGGAAATTTTTCATCCTACATACCTACATCATCATAACCCGATGACACACCATTTTCTTTGGTTCACACTTGGTTCATTAAGGGATTACCACACTAAACCCCACACACTACACTATAAGCACCATACATACTCACGCGTTATACACCAATAAATTTTACACTTAGTCTAAATTCTACCATTATTCTACACACATCTCATCATACCCAATTCCTTCTACACATTACATAAATTATCTACGCATATCTACCTCATACACATTCTACATACTACGCTAGTTTTCATCACAAATGACTCTAGCTTTACATTTCATCCTTACATACTACATTCTTAGTCTACCTACACATGTTACATTGTGCATTATATATTACATCATATACATACCATATCACACACTGTACATTTACACATATTCCTCGTCACCTAGTCGTCTAGTTTCATTATACATACTACATTGTTTTCTACCGTTGCTCCCACCACCCTATGATGCACTTTAGTTCCCTGTTCCATACTCAACTACTGAGGGCTTACAAATCAAATGGACCTTACACTCACCATGCAACATTTTATCCCACACCATTCCTAGGCTAGTGACATATGCTTTAGGCTAAATCATCACTCACCACGTATTTCTATTTTTAGTAGTATATGCTTTAGGCTAGATCACCACCTTAGGTTAAATCACCACTCCATATTATTCATTGTGTATTGATATATTCTTAGTTTTAAATCATCATTCATCTTTCTCATCGTGTAGCGATATAATCTTAGTGCTAAATTATCCCTCATCTTGTTCATCATATAGTGATATACGCTTAGGGATACATCATCACTTGTTCATTCATCATATAGTGATCTACGCTTAGGTATCAATCATCACTAATCTATTCATAAAGTTGTGATATACACTTCAGCTATATGGTTCACGCATATATTTTCTATATATGTCGTATCTCATCACCACTACATACACAATCATCACAATGCACTAGACACAACAAACATTGCTCGACCATTTCTGATGATGCACTCTTATTTACAGTTTATTCTTGATTTTTGAGGGGGTAAACAAAATGAACCTCATTGTATATACTTTCATCCACTCGGGGGGACACGCAGCTCTTGTCATTCCATTTTGTATTCCATTCCATCCATCCACGGCATATTACATTATCTTATGAGCATTTACTCTTGTTTATTAGTGTTTTACATGATCACTTTACTACACATGTTATATTGATTACTTATATGTCATTATTTATACCATCCACGCATGCACATTCACACCTTTGTTTAGTATGATCACAAATACATGAATCTTGAACGTGATACTGAATCTCACCTTCTAACCTTCTTATATTGGTCATTGGGGGCATCCACATTCGTCTCTTATAGGTGATATTGTTTCATTTTGTACTTAGCACTTTACATTACTTGGTTATTCATGCTTTGACATATTGGTTATTTATCTAACATGCTAATGGGTGTTCCATGTGTAGCACTTGTTTTATAAGATTATATGTTTCCATGAGTACTTATTTTCTTGTATGTACTTGTCTACTTTTGCTTCCTTCTTGTATGTGGGCTTTTCCCTATGCTTTGTATGCACATTTTCTTGTGTTTACATCCATGATGGCCTTGCATGTGTCGTGACATCATGAGTGATGTCCCATGTTTGCAGCCCACTTTTTGTAGCTTACTTGTTTCTTTCCTATTTACATTTACTACATTGTCTACGTAGATTACACATATTTTCTATATGCATGTATTTTTGTTTGCACTTGTAATTGGATATCATGCTTGTTTATGCATGCCTTGGTCTCTATAGAGCACTTTCCAAGGTACACAGTTCAAAGTTCATTTGGTCCTCTTTTTTGGCAGCATTCTCCTATCAGTAGGTCACATATGCCCCCAAAGAGGGGGAATCATTTGGGGGTTTACGTAATAACATAGTGCATTTACATTGGTTCAATACAATGCACTTTATTCCATTGGCATTGTGGGTTTACATACAACAAGTGGGTTCAAACCAGTCTACGAGCCCCGTACACAATGGATTTTTATAGGACATGATTTCCTTAGCATTTTTGGGAAGCAATTAGAGCTTGGAGGACATAGATAAGTTCCTCCCTACACTTCTTTGGCGGTGGCATCATATTTCCCAAAAAACCCGGGACAATATAAATATCTCTTCACACACATTTCATTGGAAGTGGTTATATCTTGGAGGACACTCAGAGTATTTCCTCCCTACACTTCTTCAACCATGGTGGCATGAGATCACCCAAAAAACTCGCATGATCTGAATACCCTCCTACACTCTCTCTCTCGACATGGATTAGGTGCATATGTTCCATTTACACTTTTACATTTCAAATATTTTACATTTGTGTACTTTACATATTTCTATGCACATGTGTATTTTACATAGCATTTTTACATTTAGATACATATATATTTGACTATTTGATCATTTTATCCTTGCGAGGTTCGACCATATGAGAAACAAGCAGTAAAATGGGGGCAATAAACAACAACAACAAGTGTGTCAATAACAACATTATGTGATAGTAGATGCTTTACTAACCATGTAGGTATACCACAACAACTACACACGCATTCCATCCTAGGTTCACTCTCATCACATTTTTACATATTTTTCATCTTTAGATTCCACACTCCTTCATATTCTTTTTTTCATTCCTCACTTTTATCTATTCCTTCAATGCGTTTCTACTACATTCTTCATGGATATCAGGTATGCACTTCTATCTACTTTATGTTATCGAGCTTTTAGCTCACCAACATAAAGTGGGGGTAAAATGTAGTCACAAAATCATGCACTTTAGGAAAATATTTATCGTGGTCTCATACTACTAATTAGAAGGTTATTGAGTAAAGAAATTACTAACACCTATCCCTTAGCCATTTTATTTTATTTTACTTCGTCATTCCCACCATTTTAGTCCACATGCCCAGTCTATTTCAAAACTTTCCCGTCATTTTAGCCTATACTAGGGGGCCCAAGATAGTATTGGGGTGCTCATGGGTTCCCTGGTCCCACACGGGTGACCCTATCCTTCTCGAGTTTTCCCACCACTTTTTGGGCTCTTTCTAGTCATTTTACATCCTTATATTTTTCTAGTCAGCCATTTTAGGGTTAATTACAAAATTAGATCAAGATAACCCTATAAATATAAAGTTATGAGACCATAATGAGGGACCTAGAATCATCTATTACTATCACACCATCTAGAAGTGCATCTATCCATTGCATTTGCATCCAAATAGTTTAATCATAAAGGCACAAGCTAGGGGGTCTACATCACACACACTTCATAGGGGGAGGGATTCTATTCTAACCTATGCACACATTCTATTAAATTTTCTACATCTAGTTGTTTCTCATTAATTCACAAAGTGTGGTAGCACGAGAGAACCTAGGACACACTATTGTACACACTCACCGAAACTACATTTGGGTCCAAAATGTAATGAAGGCTCGAGTAGTAAGCACACCTTGTCCCGGTGAGGTCGATCGACCCATTCATTTGCATCTTTTATTTTTAGGGTTTTGATACTTATTTTTTCTTTTATAGGTCTTGACATATTCCTTCATATTCAAGACAATCGGTGTAGTTTAGGAAATCTAATGTGACAAACAGTGAAGGTTCCAACTCACATCTCAACCACTGTGAAAACCAATTTTAGAGATTTTACACATTTGAGGGTGCCTGATTGTAGACCCGAGAATGCTCATGGGCACCCCAGGTCCTCTCCCAAGAACTCCAATCCATCCATGTCTCCTAGATCTGCCTCCACAAAACCACGGTACATTTGTTCCATCTTTATGATTCTTTGTTCATCTCTACGACACTCTAGACAATCTTGATTATCAACCGAGTTCTTTCCTTACCTCCTTCTTACATATTAGGGTTTTTATTACATTACTTTAGTTATTTATTTACTATCTTAGCATAGTTATTTATTGTGTTTATGTCCTCCTATTAGATTAATTACCCCCACACTACATAGCTAGTTTCATTTTTAGTTAATCACTCATGCACATGTTCATAATCATTCACTCAACTATTTTACACATTTAAAGGTAAAATTTTGAAATTTCTTAGAGTTTTCTTGTGTATTTTAATAAATAATGATCAATCATACCATACCTTTATGTTCTAATATGCTCTGGGGTCTATAATTACATTATATAACTTCCTCAATCACACATCATCCTCTCTTTATCAAATCTCTTACCAAAATCACATGCTAGCATGCATTTCACACTCAAATTTACTATCAAAAGACTATATAAGTTGTTTAATCTTAAATCTCACACTATTCTATGATATTTTCACAAGAATAATACATCATAGACTAAATAATCTTATCAAATATGAGATTACCTTCCAAATGTAAAACCATATATTCAAAAATCATGCTCAAATTGATAGAAACCATGTACAAAATGTTTCAACCAATTTTTTTCTTTTCAAAATCCTTCTTGGAATTTCTCCTCTAATTATCATTTGAATGGAATAAATCAAATCAGTTGCATTTTTTCCTTTTATATCCCTTCCATCAGTTTCAGTGAATGGAAGCTTTTAGACCTCAAGGTCACATGAATAACTTTTAATTAAACATTAAGATCTTGATCTAAAACTCCAAGATCCTAACTACTAAACATTAATTATGACTCCTACCCCTCTAATGATCCCTAAAGTGCATCAACTTTTAAGGAAACCAAAATTCCCTTCAAATTCAAATTTTGCATTTTTGGAGGAAAATGCTCCATTCAAATTTGTGAAGGACTTAAGCAAAACTAACAACACATTAAGACTTTGAATAACCTCGAGAACCTATAGACACACGGAAAAACCAAAATTAATTGATTAAAACTATATTTACATGTTTGGAGTGATGATCCTACATCAATTATTGAGGATATATAAGGGAGATGTTCATTTGACTAATACCTTGTTAAATATCCCTCTATTAGCCAACAAATCAACACATGCAATACCCTCTCTATAGGTATGAATAATCATAATTTCATCAAACTCCTTAATTAATGTTCTATTACTAACTAACAAGTTTCTAAAATTGTAGCTAGGAATTATAAAAACTTTGAGGCAATTTTTGATAATTAGAGAATTTCCCTCTATGCTAATTTTTTTAAACATTAATGTAATTATCTAATTGAATTCCCCATATTTCCAAAAAATATTCTATATAATGATTAGATTGGTTACCCATTAGACCAACATAGTTTTCCAAAATATACCTTTTTATCTCTTATCAACCCTACCCCATAAAATTGTCTTGGATTACCCTTGATGTTCCATAAAAGTAAATATTAACCCAACCATCGGGAGGCCTAGTCCACTTAACCTTACTTTTTCCTTTTTATCCTTAAAATTTCCCTCAATATCAATATCCATATTCCAATTTATTTCCTAGACTATCTCCAAATAGAGACTTTTGGACCTCCTTAGGATTATAAAATTTTATATTTTCCTTTATTTCCTCTAAAACCAACCCTCCAACCCTTGCAGATTTACTCTCCTTTTCTAAAAATTCTAAAATCCCTCTCATTCCACAAATCCAAAAGATGTGGGGAGAGATAAGATTAAAAAAATGAAGTATAAGGGAAGAAAATGAATATTTCAATTAAATTATAATATCAAAAATGGATCATGGGAAATCTTACCTCAAATTAAATAGGGTAATAATTTTCTCAATGATTATATTAAGGAAAAGATAAATTCAACAAAAAAGTGTGCAATGACTCACACTCCCTTTCACAAAGGGACTATTTATTAGGGATGCAAAGACTCCATTTCAAGAGTTTTTCAATTTTAATGACCTTGTTTTGAGTCAACAACTAAAAGAATAGGTTAACCATAGGAAGAAGATATTTATCCTATAGTTCTCCACAAGGATACCATTCCTCTCTAGGGTTCAAATCCACCAATTTCCCATACTATAGTTGTCATATTATAGTTTGACCAAACCAACTCATCTTTTTAAGGGAAGACGTAGATATAAATACTTCTCATATTTTGATTAAGGTTTTCCAAATTCGTCAAAATGTCTAAACACGTAGATTTCATTTGAAAATTCTTACAAGGCCATTGTGCTCTAATTTTACCCAATATTCCTTAAATTTCAATCCTATGGTGTTATTAGAATATGATCCAATCACATTCCATGGGTTTATAGACTTAAGATAAGAACCATATAATGAATAATATTCCCAAAATATATTTCTCTCCATCCTCGATGTTCCATATACGACCTTTAGTTAACAATTGTCTACTTTTGGTATACAATTCCGGATGGTGGGTCCTATAGGATGATATTTCATGGAATGAAAATAATCATCTCACTATTATTAGTCAAGTATTTATCTCTAATGTTTTTTTCCAAAAATATCTTTCTTCATAATATCCACCCTACCTTAGCAATGGTTTTTGGCACATACTTATTAAATAGAACATGATCGGTTTTATACTTACTATGTTACTTCTACTAACACTAATTTTATCCAAGTCATCATGTTATCATATTTTTATGTCCATCATGTTGTAAAATATCTTGTGAAAATAATGTCATTTCATGTCTTTATTTTTCATGATGTGTCACAAGCCCCAAAGGATCCTTTGGAATCAATTCATGTGGATGCAAACATACTTCTCTAAGTTTCATTATTAAACTTTGATTTAAAAAAATATATTTTTATTAAACCCTAATTACATAGTAACTGATGTAAATTATGATATACATATGTTGAGTATAATATGACACAAGTAAATAAGCAAGTATGAAACCCTAGGAAAGAGATATAGAAAGGATGACTTAGCTGATTTATGCTTTATCTAGAAGTTCTCTAGGTGGGAAAACTACCCAAAAGGAAATGAATAGTGTCACAAAATATAAATATATATTCTCATTGCAGGGAATAAGGGTGGACACGGCGCCACAACGAACAAGGGTGCACAGGTGCGATAACATCTTCTAGGAGCTGTGTGACTGTGTAGAAGCTCTAGATCTGATCTCTAATGTGTCTCAAACATATCACAATTAATATATGTCAATCACTTGTGTGTCACAATATTATCACCAAGGTACTTGTAACCTACAAAACAAAGGTTCACATGTAAAACCCAAAACCGCGTGAAAATTAAAAAGAAAGATGCAATATGGGGAGTCAAACTGATCCTGAAGGTCACCTCGAGTAAATTTATGACCAATATTTGCACTACATATCAGACTCCATCTATTTCTTTTGAGTGCATGTAATAATCATGCTCTAGGATGCCCTTGTGCAAGTGCACTTAATAGCGGGATATAGCTAAATGTCGTAATGTAGTAGAATGTGTAGATGGAAAAATGTACTTCCCCTTCCTATGCGGTGTATGCAAATTTTTGCAGCCCTTGTCCATTGAATGAGTGCTAAATGGATGGTTTAGAGTGGTTTATGTGTCTTTGGGATACAAGCTTAGGTGATGATAGTATATGATTAGTGTTTGGTCCTTTATTTTGAACACATAACTATGTATTTATATGATTCCCTTGTTTGAATTTCATATTTAACAATTGAAAGGTTGACCTATAAGTGAAAAATATTCCCAAAAGATGAAGGAGACCTAAACGAAGCAAGTAAGGTGGAAAATGGTCGGGGGAACCCAAAGGGGATAGGGGCACATGGGTACTCCTATCCGGATAGGCACTAGTGTTTGGAGCCATAAAAGATAAATAAGTAAAATATCAAATGGGTTGTATGGTGTGAAATACCAAATAGAATATAAGAAATAAAGAAAAGATGCCAAAGATAGTCGTTAATTACTAGTTTTCTTTCTTAAGAATCATATGAATGCTAGTTTGGAGCTGATCCCTATTTTTTACCTTATCTAATAAAAAATCATATGAATGCTAGTATGTGTTTAAGACCTAGAAATGTACCCAAGTGCATGATTTTGTGTCTACACACTCCAAATACTAATTTTATGGTTTTATAACTTTGTTCACTATATAATTACTCTTAAAATCACACATATCATGTTTTTATATAATTATCATATAGTATGCATGCCAATTTATGCTACCATGTTTAGTACACATGTTTGATCCGGTTAATCTCTATATGGTTGTTACATATGATATATTTAAGAACTTCAATATTTTGAGTTGACAGACACGTATCATCACCCATCATCTCAAAATGGGGCATATTATGGGAATAATCATAAATGTATACATATTTCAGCTTAAGAGTGCATAATTTCATTGCCTCTTTCCCAAATTACGTCGACCCTCCTCCTTCGCGGATTTCAAGCATGTTTCCCTTTATAATACGTCTTATAAAATAATTTCCACGGCCATTTCCCTTCGTTTGATATCATTTTTAGATCCTCGATATCCCAAGAGCAAACCAGATTTATGCTAAGTAGATCTATCCTTGAAGGTGTTATTATGTCGCATGAGTTGACTCACTCCCTTTCTTCATCGAATTCTCCTGGTATGCTCCTGAAATTAGATATTAGAAAATTTTATGAAAAGATTAACTGGATATTTCTCATCAAGATTCTTTAAAATTTTGGTTTCTCCAAGAGATTATGTGATTGGATTTTTAGTTTTGTTTCAGGCCCTTCCTTCTCTGTTTTAATAAATGGGAGTGCTGAGGGTTTCTTTATTAGCTATTGTGGTATTAGGCAGGGGGACCCCTTGTCCTCCTTTCTTTATATCTTGGTTACGGAAGCTCTTGGCAGGTCTATCAGAAAAAATATGGTAGAAGGTAAGCTCAAAGGTTTGAAGATTGTGGAGGGAATCCATTCTCTCTCCCACCAACAATTTGTGGATGATACTTTTTTTTTGTTAGGGCTAGCATTCGGGAAGCTAAGGAGTTAAAATAAAATTTGGATGGATACTCAAAAGTGGCTGGGAAAGAAGTTAGTCTGATTAAATCATACATCTTCTTATTCAATGTCTCCCCTCATCTTGAAGCTTGAATTCTGAATATTTTCAATTTCAAAAAGGGAACTTGCCCATCAAATATCTTGGTATCCACTTGTTTAAAGGTTCGGGTAAGGTTTCTTTGTGGAAGGATCTGCTCTTCTCTTTAGAAGCCAAATTTAATTCTTGGAAAGGTAAATGGCTCTCCCTTGCTGGGAGACTGATGCTTATCAAATTGGTTCTTTGTGCTTCTCCTTTGTATATGCTCTCTATGTTCTCAAAATTCCAAAGGGAGTGTTGGAAAAATTAAAGGGCATCTTAAGAAAGTTTCTATGGCAAGGTCTCTCAGAGAAAAGAAAATTTTGTTGATCAGATGGGATGCTTTAGCTAAACCCAAAGATCTGGGTGGTGCGGGGATTCTTAATTTGGGTTTACAAAACTTGGCACTTGGTGCTAAGATGGTTTGGAATCTGATTTCCAATCCCAGCAGTCTTCTCAGTTAGGTATTCGAGAAGAAATATCTGGGAGCCCCTCTTCCCGAATCCATTCTTTGTGTTGTGAACCCACCTAGGGGCTCCCATATCTGGAATTTTATGCTTGAATGTAGATATTTGTTTTTATTTAATGTTGATTGGAGATTGGGGAATGGGGGAAAGCCCTTTTTTGGGAAGATCCCTGGAATGGTTTTCCTGCCCTCGGGGACATTCAAAATTTGATGGCATTAAAAGGAGGTTGCTTGAGGATTAGGTTCTTTAGTCTCAAATTATGGGTTGATGGCTGACACCCTTCCCTCCATGTTACAATGGAAAAGTATGGATCATCTGAGTCTTTTGAATGATTTAAAGGATAATTTTTTTGTGGTTTTATAGGAAAGACAAGTCCCGATTTCAAACAAGCAAGATGAAATTTTCTGGACCACTGCTCCCTCGGGGTCTTACTCCCCTCACCTGGGGTACCTTCTGTTACATGAGGATGTTACTCTTTGAGAACCCCATTTGGAAGGAATGTTGGGAACCCCCGTGCCCCCCAAAGGTGGGTTTGTTCACATGGATGGCTTTCAAGGGTAAGATTCTTACTCAAGAGAGAAGGAAAAATTGGATTTCAGGGCCCTACTAGGTGTATTTTGTGTAAAAAGAAAGAGGAAGATAGGGATCACCTATTATTACACTGCCCCTTTGCAGTGGAGTGCTAGAATTGGCTGTGTGTCAGGCTCAACCTACCCTGGGTTCAACCTAATTCCCTTAGGAAGCTATTTTAGCTTGGCTTGTTAAATCCCACTCAGGTGCTCTTTCTTCCATTTGGTTGTGTAGCCTTGTGCTTCTGTTGTGGCACATTTGGTGGGAAAGGAATAAAAGGATGTTTAGGGAGGAAAGTTGTTCAGTGGAATCGGTCCTTTTTAGGTTGGAAGGTGTTATATCCAAAGTTGTGTCCTCGAATTGGTCTAGATCTTGCCCATTCACTTCACAAGACAGGGTGTTAGAAAGGAGTTGGCCTTTGATTATCAAACCAAGGGATGGAGCCCAGAAATCTCCTCTACCTTCCTCCCTAGCTAGGAGAAATACAAAATGGCCCCCCCTCCCCGTGGATTTTTAAAACTTAATTTTGATGGGGCTACTAGAGGGAACCCGGGGCTTCTGGTGTTGGATGTCTGGTTCACAATTCTTTGGGTAAGGTGGTGGGAGTTGCTTCCTTTAAGCTAAAAGTGGGCACATGCAATGTTGTCAAGTGATGAGCACTCAATAAAGGATTTCTCTTAGTTGCTTTGCTTAAAATTGAAAACCTGGAGATTGAAGGGGATTCCTTGGTAATCATCAACACCATTATAAAAAAAGAGCCTTGTCATGGAAGTTGGATTTGGAGGTGCAAAAAGTGTTATGGAAATTGTCCAAATTCAATAATTGGAGCATTAGACATGTGTATAGGGAGGGTAATCAGTGTGCCGATTGGCTGGAAAATAAAGGAATTGATCAAGATCTTTGGGAGAAGGTGGATAGTAATTTCTCAGCATGGGAGGGTCTACAAATGATTGTCTCAAAGGATTCACCCCATCATGGAAATGACAGCAGTCCTCCCCCACGTGTGAGGAGTTAGGTTGCTATTTAAGACGGTTGGGAGGATCACCTTCACTCATTTCCCACTCGCAGCTAGTATGGCTTTTCCTCGGGCTCCTGTGTTGGCTCTATCGTGTGATATGCAGGAGATGGCCTTTCGTAATAAAGTTTCGACTACGGGTTAAAGAAAATATTTTGATTCTCATGCGTTGATGATTTGGAGGCCATTAAATTGGTTCGGGGTTGGACTTCCGAATGCGGAAGGATGGCCAGAAGGAACAATGCGTGTAGCTTCCATCTTTGTCGAGAATTTATTGGTTATGTGTCCCTTAAAAGTGGAGGTGGTTAAGATCGTTGCTCACTGGATTTTCCCCACATTCGTGCAGAAGAATCTGTCCTCCGAGGTAGCCAACTTCAACTTGGTGTCTTGGCTGCGAATGGTGGAGCTTTGGGTTCTTCGGTCGGTAATGTCTCGGCCTTTTCTGAGCTGGAAAATCACTTCAAGGTCCTATTGGAATTTGTAGAATCCCTAGTGGTCTTTGCGAAGGACAAAAATTTGGGTCGAGCCCGTATCAAACTACCAAACGTAAAAGCTCTTGGTTTACCTTTGGAGTCGATCTGAGTGGTGGTTGAGCTGCGAACCACTACGTAGGAGATGCTTTTGAAGATCTGTGGCACGACTGGCTCAAAGGAAACTCTGCAGATGGCGATTCGGTTGGGGAGCTCAGATTGGATCAGGATTTTCCTGTTGTGGGGCTCAATGTCTCGTTTGATGATGTCTTTTAGGTTTAATCAAGGCCTAGTTATAGTATATAGAATAAATTGTGGTTTTTGTTAGTATGCCACTTATCTGGTTGTGGATGTTTCTAGAATCACTTGAGGTATAGCCTCCTTTTTTGTATATAGGTAACGAGTCCCTTCAACCCGCCTTATCTATCAAAAATAAATTAAAAAGAGTGCACAATTTCAAATATAGTGGAAGTATTTCACACAGTTTAGATCGAAGTTATTTAAAATTCAAATAAGAGTTGGTTACATTTCATATAGTTAAAATAATAATTAATCATAGTTAAAATCATATGGATTCACTAATATCATAAATTTTATTTATCTTATCACACACAAAGAGTTGACATTTGGGCTCCACGAATAACTCAATACTAACATATGAATTCATTAGTAACTCAAGGATGCTACATGACCCCCTCAATAGTTGGATATTGATACATGAATTTGTTAGTCACTCAAGATAGATATATGGCTTCCTTAGTATCCCAAAATTAAAATTGGCCTTAATAGACAACAAATTTGAATGACATGTTAAACCATTAACAAGACTATTAAGTTAGAAAGAGTTTCATGCTATAAGAAAGAATATTAAGATAAAAATGTTTCAAACTACGAATAAGGATATTAAGTTAGTATTTATATTGTAATTATATTTTCTAATCAACACAACAAATTTGAATGACATGTCAAACTATTAACAAGACTATTAAGTTAGAAAGAGTATCACACTATAAGAAATGATATTAAGATATAAATTTTTTAAACTACTTAGAAGGATATTAAGTTAGTATTTACATTGTAATTATATTTTCTAATTAACAAGTATGTAAGGGTTTATAATAGGTGTACTATTATGATCTAATTAACATTCAACATCAATCAATTATAACCAAAATAATTCATTCCAACTTGAAATGAGCTACGGAATTGAGAGATGATAAGTAACGTGTTCAAAATACGATATGAGAATTAGATTTTTATGAATATTATGAAATTATTCAAATGTGCTAGTAAGTAGAATAGGAGAATCTAGAACTATGGATCATATAAAGAAGATTGTAGAATTGGAAAACATGCGGGTTCAAGAGTATACATGATTTGTATGCCCTAAGTTGGAGTTTTACGGTCTAGGACAAGGACGATACGAAATTGGGCCGTAAGATAGTTGGGATCTAGAAATTTCTATTTGATTTTCTCATCTAGTAATGGTTCTCAATGTGTATCTCTCTTGTTTGTAAAACTTTGGGATGACCTATAATGAGAGATTCACTAAAACAAAGGAGAAAAACACGTGTTTGTTAAGGCTATACCATTGTAGGTATTCAGACTCCTAGTTTTCAAACTAAAACCATTACCAATACTCATTACATATCCTTTATGTGAAATAAAGCCTCATTTAGTTCTCCTAAGTCCTCATAAGAGCGTTTAAATCTAACTAACCCCATGGGGTGACCTTTTTCTCCTAATACCAAGATAGTAGGCTAAATGTGTAGTTTTTAATGTACCCAATGTGGTAATAGTGAGATGTGATGTGAATGAGCTATGTTACATAACTCTTGTGTTGATTGAACCCCTTGTGAAATTCCCGGAAAGACTTTTCTCTTTCTTAACACATAACACTATGATATTTTCATGTTTTCATATAGGTGAATCTAGACTCCTTGATCTAGTTGAGTGCTTTATACTTGTAGTTGAGATAGCCCTAGATGATTTGTAGCTGATTTTAGAATATTTAGAATCTTTGAGTGCTTTTGGAATGATATTTACAATAGGATCTTGTAATAATTCTAGGAGAGTTAAAATGTGATAATGACTTGCTTATATATTATTTCGTAGGCTAGATATTGTGATAAGTCAAACCTAGGAATACAAAATAACCCAAAGAATGATTTAAAATTCAAATCAAATTCATTCATTAAGAAAGGGAAGGATTGTATAGGTTAGGAAAGACTAAACACTAGATCTTGAATCTTCTATATGTTTTTTGGACAAGAGAGAGAAATTCCTAAACTAAAAATTGTCAATAAATACCCTATGTTTTATGCCTTCTTGATTGAATAATATTTCTAGATTTAGGAATTTTGTCAAATGAATAAATAGATGATGATATTGGATTATAAAAGTGATAATTTTTATTAATAAGGATATGAAGTCAAACATGTCATTACATAAGGACAACTTACCATACTTTTTTGTGTACATTTTCCCCCTTTAAGCGTGTAGTTGAAAATTGAATGCTTAAAGGAATAACATGAGTGAGTTTTTACACACACTATTCCTTCACTCTAAGGGACTTCATTATGTGTTGGTTTTGGTGTTGGTGTTGGAATACACCATAATGAAACATGCAACATGGAGTGTAGTCAATTTCTTTCATAGAAACTAAACTTTAACTCAAAATATATTTTTTTCATTGTTTAAACAATGTAAAAGGTGTGCAGATGAAAAATGGAAAAGGTACCAAAAAATCATTTTAAAGGGAGGAGATATCATTTTTATCATGCCTTGGAGAATTGGAATTTTCTGTGGACATGTAAGAGGATTGGGGGTGATTAGTCCCCAATGTTGTTTCATAACAGATAGTAAAAGATGAATGATTAGACTATAAAGGACCCATGTACCTTGATTCCTTTTGCATTCGAGCATGTGAAGATAGAGGAGGAAAGATAAATATGCAAATATTCCAATAATGATTTGATGTTTTGTTTTTCTTATAATCTTGTGAGATAAGGGGAAAGATGAATCTATGAAGTTTTGAGTATTTCTTTAATGTTTTCCACAAAACCCATATACCACACCTACATATGGATCTAGGACCAATTTTTTCCACCATACTTAAACACAATGACCCTTGACATGCCACCATAAGGTGTTATTATGTTTGTATTGATTATTAGAACTTTTATAATTTTCAAGGGTGATTGAGGCCCATGCCTCCAAATCCAATATATAACTATATCTAAATACCATTATGAAGAAGGACTGATGTTCTCATGCTCCTTATAACCTACTCTAAATTGTGAAATATATACTTTTAATTATAGGGTAAATGTAAGATAGTGGGGGTTAAAAGGGAGGATAAGTTGTCACCTCTTTTTGAAAAATTACAAATTTTCAACTTAGAGATACTTTTAGAGGCACCTAGTCAAATAATTTTGTGATGATGTAAGAAGATAAATTGTGAAAATTTGAATCGGTTTCTAAATATATAATTTTTGAAATACCCAGAGAAATAAATACATGAAATTTACTCATTTCTAACAGTGACATGGTAAGTTTTGTGAAAACATAAGAAAATTGCATGTGTATATTCATACTTTTTGGAGAAAACGAATGAAATTTCATAAAAATATTTTTAAAATGTTAAGTATTGTTGAGAATATACTTTTTATATATTTTAAATTAATATAATAAATTAAAATGATTTTACTGAGTAAATAAAGTAGGAAAAATAAAAAACACACGTGTACTAATATTAATTTATATATTTGATTTTTTGTTTTTTACATTGTATCCAAAAATGAGTAGATTGTTAAGATATAAGTTTTGTGATTCGTTGAGTAATTGTCAAAATTATTAAACTATTGGTAACACCAATGAATCAATCATAATTAGCTATGTTAGGTAGAAAGTAACTAATAATTAAAAATAATAATCTAATATATATAAACTAGATTCTCTCCTCTAAAAACCCATATAATTATTTTATAAAAATACATAAACTTGAAAAACGTTTTTCCCTACAAAGGAAAATAAATGTTCAAAATCCCCAAAAGCCTTCTTCGTTGATTTAATTCAGGTCTAAATTTTAGGTTCAGATCTCCTAGCCAAAATCCAAGGTTGTTTAGGAGGGAGGAACAATAAAAAAAAAAAAAAAAATAGAGTGTATGCCCTTTAAAAGGGGTGCACATCCTTTCTGAAAGGGCATATGACCTTTGAAAAGATATTTTTATTAATTTGGAATGACGTTTGTAGTATGAGCTTCTAAGAAATCCAAGTGAGTTAGAATGTGATAATGAATTGATTAGATAGTGTTGTGCATGCATTATATTATGATAAGTGATACTTGATTAACTAAAAATAGAACTAATACTATGGAGGTATAGCAATTAGTTAATCTAAATAGGAGGACTAAAATGTTGTAATACTATGCTAAGACATAGGGAAATGATTCAAAATAATTATACTAAATGAAATCGAATTGCTAATGTGTAAAGATGTAAAAGGAAAGGACTTATCTGATTTTTGGAGACTGTCGCTGGTTGTCACAAGTCTGATAATAAAATATAGAAGTAGGAACGAACACCCAAAAGTCCCAAAAAGGCTATATCTAGAAGATCCGAGGCATACAGAGCATCTGGGAAGGTATCGGGGCACCCAGAGGCACCTGGTCTGAGAATAAGCACCCTATTTTATACAAATACTCATAAATTTATTTCCGAAGGTCGCAAGATGAATTAAAATGCTTCTATTTATTGCAATGGATTTGTTGGGGGTACGAGTTTATGAAATATGACAAGATGAAGGAATGTCATGTAAGCAAAAAAGAAGTATCAAAACCCTAAAAATAAAAGATGTAGAATGAATGGGTCGGACTAAACTCGGTCACCAAAATAATGGTCTTATTAATGGGTGATGTAATACATTTCAACCCGGATGTAGTTCTGGTGTGTGTGTGCATGTCGTGCCCTAGGTGCTCTTGTTTTAGTTGCACTTTGTGAAGTAACGAGAAATAATAACTATAGAAAATGTAATAGCATGTGTGGATGAAATAGAATAGAATACTACCCCTATACTATGTGTGTTGATGTAGATCTCCTAGCCTTGATGCATGGCACTATGTGGATGCAAGTGATGCAATGGATGTAACTCTAGATGGAGTGATAGTAGTATGTGATGCTAGGACCCTCATTATGGTCTCATAACTTTATATTTATAGGGTTCTCTTGCTCTAATTTTGTAATTAACCCCAACATGGCCGACTAGGAAAAATATAAGGATGAAAAATAGCTAGAAAGACCCCAAAAATAAGCGGAAAGTGGAACATGGATCGGGGCGCCCCAGTACAGGCACCCCGGTTTAGGCTAAAATGATAGGACAATTGTGAAACAGGTGGCTATGTGTAGAAAAATATGTAGGAATGATGAAATAAAATATAAAAATAAGATGGCCAAAATGTGGGATTGATTAGTACTTCCTTCACTTGAGAACCCTATAAATAGTAGTACAAGACCAAGCTAAATAATGCCTAAAGTGCATGATTTTATGTCTACATTTTCCCCCACTTTATGTTGGTGAGTGGAATGATCCGTAACATAAATTCGATAGAGATGCATACCTGATATCCATATAAAGTGTAGAAGAAGACGTGTCGATGGACTAAACTCAAGTGTGAAATGACAAAAAGAAAAAGTGGAGTGTGGATTCTAAAGATGAAAATGTGAATAAAAAATGATGAGAGTAAACCTAGGGTGGAATGCATGTGTAGTTGTTACGATGTGTAGTTTCCCTGCATGGTTAGTAAAAGAAAGTGTCGTCACAAAGGTGTGTTATCATTGTCATTGTCATTATTGTTGTTATTGTTGTTGCCCAGAATCATTGCTTGTTTCTCATACGGCCAAACATGCAAGGATAAAATGATCAAGTAGTTAAATATGTATGTATGTAAAAATGTTTTGTAAAATACACATGTGTATAAAAATGTGTAAAGTATGCAAATGTAAAATACGTGAAAAGAAAAGTGTAAATGGAACATGTGCACTTGATCCATGTCGAGAGAAAGGGTGTATAAGGATATCCTATACTATCGTGAGTTTTTTGGGCGATCTCACACAACCTTGGCTAAAAAATATAGGAGGAAATGCTCTGTGTCCCCCAACCTTTAACTACTTCTCTGAAATGTGTGAAGAGATCTCTGTACTTTCCTAGTTTTTGGGTGATCTGACACCACTGGATGAAGTAGTGTAGAGAGGCACACCCACTTGTAACCTCCAAGCTTGTAACTGCTTCACAAAATGCCAAAGGACACCATGTCCTATAGAGGCCATTGTGTATGGAGTTCGTAGACTAGTCTAAACTCACTCATTGTATGTAAACCCACAATGCCAAGGGTAGAAATTTCACTGTACTTGAACCGGTGTAAATATGTTGTGTTAGTATGTAAACCCTCAATTATGTCCCCCTCTTTGGGGGTAAATGTGAAATCACTAAAAGGAGAATGCGGCCCCAAAAGTGGATCTATCACACTCTGACCTATATAACTCTTCCCTGTAAGGGGAAAGGGAAAGAGCTTGGTAGATACCAAAGCAAACACAAAAGGGTATGGCTATCCAAATCATGTGTTAGTACGAAAACACATGATGTAATAAGGCAAGTGTAAAATATGCGGATAATGTAGTCACTACCAAACAAAGTAGTGTAAACACACAAGAAAACAAGTAGACCATGCAAAAGTGGGTTGCAGAAAATGGGACATTACTCATGATTTCACAAGACACGCAAGGTCATCATGGCTGCAAACAATAAACAAGTGTGCACACAAGTAAAGGGAAAATCCCGCATACAATGGAAAATAAATTAGATAAGTAGAAATAAACAAGTAGTCATGGAAACATGTAATCCTGCAAAACAAGTGTTGTACATGGAACACTTGTTAGCATGTTAGAGCGATAAGCAATATGTAAAAGCATGTATGAGAAATTAATATAAGATTCTAAGTACAAAATGAAACAATAGCATCTTGATAAGATAAATGTGGATGCCCCCAGCAACCGGTATAGGAAGGGTAGAAGGAAAGCATCCATTTTGTTTGTAAAGCCTTGTATCTACAATCACACTAAACAAAGGCATGAACATGTATGTGTGTATGATACTGACATATAAGAAGGTATTCTAACATGTGTAGTAAAGTGATCATGCAAAACACTAGCAAGCAAGAGTAAATTCCCCAAGACAATGCAGTATGTTGTGGATGGATGGAATGGAATGCAAGATGGAATGATAGGAAAACATGCCCCCTAAGTGGATGGAAGTGTATGCAATGAGGTTCATTTTGTTTTCCCCTCAACAATCAAGAATGAACCGTAAATGAGATTGCATCATCGGGATATGGTCGAGTAATGTTGGTTGTTTCTAACACGCTTATGATGAGTGTGTATATGTAATGGTGATGAAATGCGACATGTGGAGAGATGTGTGTGAACCCTATAGCCGAAGCGTATATCATGACTTGTTAAATAGATGAGTGATGATTTAGCCCTAATCGTATATCACTATATGATAAAAGGATGGAGATAGGTGACGATTTATCCTAAAGTATGTGTCCCCGTGAACTATAAGGAGGGAGTGGTGATGTAACCTAAGGTGTGCACCACTATAAGATGAGAGTATGTGTGATGATTTAACCTAAGGTGTATGTCACTAACTCTAGAAATGGCACATGGGGAAATGGCACATGAGGAAATGTCATGTGGTGAATGTAAGGTTCATTTGATTGGTAAACCCTCGGAAGTCAAGTAGGGACTGAGGAACTAAAGTATGTCATAGGGTGGTGATGACAATGCATAGAAAACAACGTAGTATAAATGACCAAGTGAAGAATAAGGTATGTGAATGTGCAAAGTATAGGAAATGTAATATAGGATGTGTAGGGTGGATAGAATATGTAATGTGTAAAATGAAATAATAGGTGCATATAGAAATAAAATGTATAATGATAAAATGTAGAGCTAAACCCATATGAAATGTAATCTAGCATAGTATGTAGAATATAGATGATGTATAAATGCATCGTGTGAACAATGCAATGTAGTATGTGTAGGGTGTGTAGAATAGGAAATATGTAAGATGCGGTGATAGGGGTAAATAAAAATAGAATATGTAGTAATAAAATGTAAATCTAGACCCATATATATGATGTAACCTAGCGTAAATGTAGAATGCATGGATGAAATATAAAACTAGACTCATATGTAATGACGACTAGTGTAGTATATGGAAAATGTATGATATGAAAATATGTAGTGTATAATATGACTAAATGTGTAGATGAATATAAGGTGTAGATGAGGATTAGTATAATGTATAAATAAGTGTAGGATGTATAACATGCAATGTAGGATGAAATGGAATGTGTAGTGCCTATGGTTTAATGTGTGGGGTTTAATGTAATGGTAATCCCTCAATAGTCAAGTGTGAATCAAGCACAAGAGTGCATCATCGGGTAATGAGCGTATTGCGCTAATCTAAGTGTAATATTTCTTAAGATGCATGACATTTAGCGAGTTTTTGAGTGGTTTTCCTAGAAGGGTGGCGAGGTGATAAACACCACCACCAATCTTATCTATGACAACGTAGGGGCCAAGCCAATTGGGCTTAAATTTACCTTTTAGAGGTGCTTCAGCCTTTGTATTTTTTTGGTTTTCTTTTAAGATGAGGTCGCCAATATTGAAATCTTGAGAGCGATTCTTTCGGTTGTAAGCTTGTGCAATGCAAGATTGGTATGTGCGAGAGGTTTTCTAGTGCTTGGACATGATGGGAGTCCAACATCTCATGTTCGTGTAAGCGATTTTGCGATATTCATTGTCTATAAGGATGCCTTTAAGAGAGATTCACGGCATATGTATTTCAATTTCTAATGGAATAACAACCTCGACACCATAAACTAATGAAAAGGGGGTAGCATTAGTAGGTGTACAAACACTAGTGTGATAATCCCATAATGTGTATAAAATTTGGTTATGACAATAGTTTTTTGGTAGCCTCATCTTGGCCATTGCCTTGTGGATAATAAGGTGTAGAGAAGGATTTTTTGATTTTAAATTTAGCACAAAACTTCTTAACATATTTATTTTTGAATGAGGTTCCATTATCAATGATGATAGCATAGCACATGCCAAAGCACATAATAATATGTCTGGTGAGAAAGTTACAAATGTCAGTGCAAGTGGTCATTCGTAAGGGAGTTGCTTTAACCCATTTGGTGAGGTATTCGGTAGCTGTAATTATGAATTCTTTTCCATCACCGATTCAGGTTAATGATACCAATTAAGTCAAATCCCCAGGATGGAAAAAGGCTAGGTTGGCGCAATTGGTTGTAGATCATAAGCAGGTGCATGATGGATATTTCCATGTTTCTGGAATTTTTCATAGTGAGTAGCGTAGTCAAGGAAATCTTGTTCCATCATTGGCCAATAATACCCTTGGTGCAAGAGTTTTTGTGTCATGGCTTTACCCGAGAAATGGCCACCACATATGCTATCATGGATGTTTGAGATGGCTATAGAAATATCTGCAAGTGGCAAGAAATGGAGAAGGCAATCATCAATAGCACATTTTAACAATTCATTCCCGACAATAACATAACGAGTGGCCTCATGACATAACCGGCAAGCTTCGTGAGGCTATAGGGTATCAGGGATAGTTTTTTTATATAGATAATTATAAATAGGGGTGAACCATTCTGCGGTGTCATGACTACGCACGATGGCACAAGATGCAATAAGTAGGTGGAGATAGAGGGATGTTGTAAGTGTGTAATGATGAAAGTAGTTTTTTCATATATGATATCTTGTGGGATGAGTGACATTATACTGGACATAACATTGGCATGGCGATTATCTTTGCGAGGAATAGTGGTAATGGAATAAGACTCAAAGGTAGCTAAAAGGTCTTTTACAAAGGTATTATATGGAATAAGATGTTCCTCCTTGGTATTATATGTATCATTGACCTAGTTGATGACCAATTGAGAGTCACCATGAATGCACAAGTTACGAATGAGGATTTTTTTAGCGGTAAGCAAACCCAAAATGAGAGCCTCATATTCAAGCAATATTATTTGTGTAAGAAAACCCTAACCGATATGCGAAGGGGAGTGGGTTACCATGTGGGGTAATAAATACAACTCCAGGTGTTGGCACCAAAATGGAAACAAGAACCGTCAAGTATTTTTCCATATATGGGATTTGATGGTATAAGCGGTGAAATGATCACCGAAGGAATCAAAAATATGTGATGTATCCGAGAGAGGTGTAGTAGCCAATTAATCGGCAATAAGTTGTCCTTTTATTACTTTTTAAGGAATGAAATTAAAGTAAAATTTGGTAAGAACCATGACCCAACAAGCCAAATGTCCAGAGAGGTGTGTGCGGGATAAGAGATAATGCAGAGGATAAACTTTGGTTATGATATGGACTTCATGATTAAGGAGATAGTGGCATAATTTATCTGCAATAAAGACAAGCTTAGGCACAACTTTTCAATATAGTTGTAATTGCATTCGTAAGAGAGGAGCATCCGACCGATATAATAGATGGCTCTTTCATGTTGAGTATCATCATGTTGTGCTAATAACGCACCTAAGGCATGAAATGTAGTAGAGATATATAACAAAAAGGTCGGTCGGTGACGGTGAGACTAAAACAGGTGGATTTAACAAGTAAGCTTTGATATGATCGAATGCTTGTTGACATTGTTCATCCCAAACAAACTTGGTATCCTTCTTCATGATTCATGTGAATGGTTGCATTTTATCAGTGATTTGTGTAATAAAATGTCGGATAGCCTTTGAATTTTACCTTGCAAGGAGAGAAGTTGGTGGAGGCATGTCGATAATGGATTTAATTTTTCTAGGATCAATTTCTATGCCACATTAGGAAATAATGTATCCAAGTAGCTTTCCTGTGGTTACCCCAAAAACACATTTTTTTGGGTTTAGGCATACATGATATTGGTGTAATCATTCAAATAGTATGCAAAGATCCCTTGCGTGGGAAGAATGCCACCTATATTTTGCTAAAATGTCATCTACATAGTCCTCAATGATCTTGTGAATGTAGTCATGAAATATATGGGTCATTGCACATTGGTAGGTAGCCCCTATATTCTTAAGGCAAAAGGCATAATCAGTATAGCATAATGTACCCCATGGTGTGGTGAAAGAGGTTTTTTCTTGGTCACAGGATTGATCTTGATTTGATTATTGTTATCCCATTTTCAGTTTCTTGTGAAATGGGACAACGAACATCTTGCATTACTACATTAAAAGATTCACTTGCGGAGGAATAACAAATCCAAAGATTCATCAAAAACTCCCCTACATATCCAAGATGTTGCGGTATGCCCGAGGATCCTATGTCTCTATAAAATACCTAGGGGGTCTAAGTTTAAAATAAAGGTATTCTAGCTCTTAGAATGGCTTATTGCGAGTAGAGAAAGGTGAGTTTCTCATTTTGGGACCGAGATGGAAAGGTTGCATCAAGCCACGTTAGTGAAGGAGAGCTCGTGTAAATACCGAGCTAATTATGAAGGAAGCCGAGTTGATCGAGAGGGTCCCCAACTCTTGGGATGGTTCATCAAGCTCATAGAGTCCACGAACCAAGCTCGACATTGGAGGAGAAGAGTTGTAGAGTGAACAGAGTTCTCTTGATGGAGCTCAACATGATGCAAGCAAGTGAATCCTCAAGCTCAATCCAAGCTAATTATGTGGCCCATCGAGTAAAGTTTCTGAGCCCTTTCCGAGCTAGTAAAAAGGGTCTAAGCCCATTCCGTAGTAACCCGAGCCTTCTAGAGATGATCGAGTTACTTAATGTTCAAATAATTCCCTACAAAAGAACGTCAAGTCACAGACCAAGTTGAGGAAATTTCCTGATCCACCAAGCTATTTGAACCATCAGACAAGTCAGAGCTCAATCCAAGCTTTTGTGTTTGGAGGATAGTCAACTATGACTCGATGGGATCAAGTTGCATAGATTCACGATCGGGCCCATAGGAAAAGGTTTGAAATGAGTTGCGAGAGCTTATCCCCATGTATGTTTCATCTAGTTCAAAGAGGTGAGTTCTCGATCCGAACACCGGAGGTCGATTCATCATCGAGGGTTACTGAGGTAAGTTGAAAAGGTCATTGATTCCATGGTGGGAAGAGAGGGAAAAAGAGAATGCCAAATGGTAACATGGCACATCTGCAAGAGGCCAAGTAGAAAGTAATCCCCAATGATGCGAGGAAGCTCCACGTGGAGAAAGGACTATGTGAAACGGTGAGGGTTGTGGGGCTCGGTGTGACATGAAGTAGTTTGGCACTTATGTGTCGGTGTGGAAAGGTGACCCGGTGGGAAGGAAGCCAAGTTGATGGGTGTCACGGTGGTTTTGAAAGGTGCCCAACATGGAGATTAAACGAGCTCGGAACACGGTGATGCATTAAATATAAGTCGGAAGTGTAAATACATTGCCAAATGCATTGACTCGAGTGTAGAGTTAGAGGATCTAGTCATGCCAACACATCCAAGATGATTAGCCCCATGTCCGATGCGTTGGAAGATTCATGTGATGTTAAGTAAATGCTTCGAAAGGTCATTGGAATTGATGAGGATCCTGTCGTTAAAGAGGCGAGCTCGGCACGTGGAGGGTCATCATTCAACGTTTCATGTTGACACTTGAGTTTGAGGGAGATGAGTCAGCCGGTGGGTAGTTAAATTTGAGGCCGAGTTGGGAGAAGATTCCGAGGAGACAAGAGAGGAGCCAGCTCGGCGAGTTAGCTCTGATTTGACCCATATATTTTACTACTCAAGCATTAAAAATCAAAGCAACTCCTCCTCGTGACATGAAATAAGAGATTAACAAAATGTCCCATCAATATTAAATGAGGAAATCATTCAAAATATATGAGTAATGTTGGGAGGATGAAGTATTAAAGTGCCCTTTTTCCAATCAAAGATTAAATGCACAGTCCCATGAAGACCAAATGCCTGAGAGATTCAAATTACCCACCTACACTCAGAGGGTCATAACTGGAGCATTTATTAACGAAATTACACAAAATTGGTGTCGTTGGAATCATGTTTTTGATCCCGATGCATAATAGTCAAGAAATTAAAGAATTAATGAATATTCTAAGGTGTATTTCATATAAAATGAGACCAGTTCAAAGAGACAGTTGGAAAGTGGTTGGGAATGCATTAAATAAGTATGGCCATCATTTTATTTACTGCAAGTCACGAGGACAAAAGAATGAGTCTTTTATAAGTAGGGTTCCATTGATTACATTCATTTATTGCATCTTACAGGTGGTTGAAAAGTAATTTCGAGATTGAACTCTTCTCTCTGTCTCCTTCTATATATTGTAATCTGGGTCTCAGTTTCAAAGAGAGTTAGTCATTTTTCTCTTGCCCTTTTCTTCTCTACTTGGGGTGTGATCTGGGAGCTCAAGCCTCCTTCTCAAGCTTTGTAATGGCATTTTTCCTTGCCTCTTACCTGTTGTTGTTGTACTGTGCACAATTTTGGAGCAATATAATATGCCCTGTGATGCATTTTGTCCATCCTTTGCATGTTTTTATTGTCTCTAATAGCCTTTATTCATTGTTGGTATATTGTGCATATTTCTAATGTTTACTACAGGTTTTGGAAGTTGTGCTTAATGAGTTTGAAGTGGTGTTCTATGTGAATCTATCTTTGGCATGTGGTGCATTTGTCCACCCTTTTCATTGCTCACCTTTTCCCCATTTCGGTAGTTGGGTTTTTTATTAATTTCTTCTTCTTTGCACATCACTTCTGTTAGTTTTGTGTTTTGTTTTACTTTTTACCCTAATCTCAAATCCAAGAGAAGAGCTATCTTCTTTAAAATCTAGACATTACCTTAGAGTGCACGTCCCACTAATCTAAAGTATCCAACGACTCGGCGATTAATCACAAAAAGATTGTCAACAATTTTCCTAGCACACCGTGGGACAATTTGAAGCACCTTACTTTTCATTTCATCAAGTTGGTGTGTTCTTGGTGAGATTCAACCTTTGGAGGCACATTTAAGCACATCTAGCGACTCCATTTGATCCGAACAACCCATTCTCAAAAAATCATTTTTGCATACCTTTCTTCCATCCATTTTCATTCATGTTTCCTTCCATACCTCTCATTTTCTTTCATTTTATGAAGTTGTGCAATCATGGCTTCTTTCTTGTAGTGGAATTCACATTTTCAGCAGTACAATCAGCCTCAAATGAACTTCCTAACTCCCTAGATTAGCACTATGGTCAGATTCAAAATCACTTTGCTTACCCACATGAGAAATACCAAAGCCAATTTAGATTTGAAACTTATCAAGAACCTGGGTATGCATATGAGTATAACGATCAAATGGAGAATGTTGGCTGTTGAAGAATATCAAAGAATGGAGGTTGGTATGTTTCAAACTCAGGCTATGGCAAAAACAAAAGCATCTAAGATTGGTTGCAGGGCACCTTGTCCATGGGAGGGCCCTTTTCCAAGACATTATAGCCCGCAAAACAAGCTTGATTTCTTGGATGAAATGTTTCCCTAACTTACACAATGGATCGAGGGTATTGAAACATATGAGAAAAGTATGAGATAACGTTTCAATGGGTAATTCAATTACTAGTTCTTTGTTCTTCTTTCTCTCCTTCTCAAGCTTTATCATTTCAGTATTTTAGGATTCAAGCCCATTATATGCTGCTCCAAATGTTGAGTTCCCTTCCCCATTTCCTAGTCTTCCATCCCATCTCGATTCTTTTTCCCTTTTCCCTTCACAATAGTCACCCCTTCCATGCAAACAAGATCTTCCACTTCCTTCTCCACCACAAATGGTTACAAAACTTGTGGTAACCCAACCCAACCTCCTCTTGTTGTCTCAAGTATATCGGGAAGAAATTAGTACTAAAATCAGTCAAGGAAGACCATAAGAAGAGTCCATTCGAAAATAAATAAGTGAAGATTGGATAATATGGGCTCATAGTTTTGGATTGATAATATCCCCTTGTTGGTTAAACCTAGGAAAGAGGAAGCCCCAAGCCTAAAAGAAGAGGATCATGTGCAAAAAAAAGAGGAAAAGCTCCCTAAAGTGCAGGATGTTTCAATGGAATGCAGTGACCCTCATTGTCTGCATGCCTAGAGCTTGCTTCACTTTGTTAGAAGGTTGCATTGAGCCACCACAATCATCATCATTAGTTGTAACCAACAATGGAGAGCTTCATGTTGTGGAGGAGAACAAATCAGATTTTGAATCCTTGGATGAAGAAGAGATCATTGGAAGCTTTTTGCTTTCTTTTGATGATAAAATTTTAGATTCTTCTTCTATTACATCTTTGCAAGAATCTAATTTTGTGGAGGAGTTTGATCTCTCAAAATTTATGTTTGAGGAGGAGAGAGGAAGATGATGACAATAGGATCAAATCAGTCATCATGGAAGGGGAGTTTTGAAGAGATTAAATTGTTTGTAATGGAAAAGCAACATTCAGATCAACCTACAAGCAATCACCTTCTTCCAGAAAGTATGTAAAATGACTCCATTCATGGAGTTAAGATTCAAAGAAATGAGAAAAATAAAAGGATCAACACATTGGTCCCTAATGCATCATGCCCAATCAAGTATTTTGCTTCATTAGAGCCAATGGAGAATCCAACATTGGTCATGCTCATTTCAGGGCATGAGGATGATCTTCAATACACCAAGGATCAACTACAACACCTCCAACCAAAGATGAATATCTTGAGGAGGTATTCTTTTTTTTTTTTGATATCTTGGGTAGAAGAGTGGAAGGTGTTTTTTCACTCTTGGTATAGCCCATAATCGTTGTTAATTAATTACATGGCCACATTTTGAAGAAAGGAAGTTATTTCTCCTTGCTGTGGCGAGGATTTGTTTAGCTTTCCTTTGTTTTGGTTAATGTAGGAGTAGGAATAGATTTGCTTTCAGAAAATAAGTGCTTATGCATGCTCTACATGACTCCTTTGGGGCATGTATGATTTGTCTCTTTTATATATATCTTTTTCCCATATTACTCCAAGTGGTGTAATGCACCAAGCTTTTTATTTGTTGCGGTAAGTTTCGCACCCATACAAAGCAGATTAAGAGTTCATCCGACGGCCTGAATCAGCTCCATCAAAATAGCATTGGACATTCAGAAAGAAGAAAGGAAATAAGAACTGAATAGAGTTCCATGATGTCCAAATTAATGGGATCATCCCCACCTCAATGGATTGTAGCTGCAGGAATAAGTAGAAATTCAAGATTAAAACAACTTTCTACTCTCACAAAAATAAATTCTAATACTTTCTTATGAGATGTGGAAAGTGCAAGCGATGGAAATAAGTTCCATAAATTAATTAGTAACATTTAAAAACTCCGAATCAAAGTTCAGATCAGCTCATAATGATGATGTGGACTCCTATGCCCAACAGATAGATATAGGTCATTGGTTCATTCCATTTAGCAGGCTAATGGTCCCTATGAGTCACCAAACTATTATCCCATTTTTAGTTTCTTGTGAAATGGGACAATGATCATCTTACATTACTACATTAAAAATATTCACTTACGGAGGAATAAAAAATCCAGAGATTCATCAAAAACTCACCCTACATCTCCGAGATGCTTTACAGTATGCCTAAGGATCCTATGTCTCTATAAAATACCTAAGAGTGTCTAAGTTTGCAAGAAAGGTCTTCTAGCTCTTAGAATGGCTCATTGCAAGTAAAGAAAGGTGAGTTGCTCATTTTGGGGACGATCTAGAAAGGTTGCATCGAGCCACGTTAGCTAAAGGAGAGCTCGTGTAAAATATCGATCTAATAATGAAGGAAGCCAAGTTGATCGAGAGGGTCCCCAACTCTTGGGATAGTTCATCAAGCTCATGGAGTCCACAAACCGAGCTTGGCATTGAAGGAGAAGAGCTGCAGAGAAAATAAAGTTCTTTTAATGGAGCTCAACATGACACAAGTAAGTGAATCCTTGAGCTCAATCTGAGCTAATTATGTGGCCCACCGAGTAAAGTTTCAGATCCCTTTCTGAGCTAGTAAAAAGGGGTCGAGCCCATTCCGTAGTAACCCGAGCCTTCTAGAGATGATCAAGTTGCTTAATGTTCAAATAATTCCCTGCGAGAGAAGGTTGAGTCACAGACCAAGTTGAGTAAAGTTCCCGATCCGCCGAGCTATTCAAACCATCGACAGTCGAGCTCAATCTCAGCTTTTACATTTGGAGGACAATCAAATGTGACTCAATGGGATCAAGTTGCACGCATAGAGTTGCGATCGGGCCCATAGGAAAAGGTTTTAAATGAGTTACATAAGCTTATCCCCACACATGTTCCATCTGGTTTGAAGAGGTGAGTTCTCGAGCCGAACACCGAGGTCGTCGTCATCGGTCGTAAGTTGAAAAGGTCAATTAGGATTTGAATAGCTTATTGAGAGGTAAGTTGAAAAGGTAATCAATGAGCTTATGATTTGAATAGGTGAGTCATTGTTGAGTCTATGGCTTAGAAAAGAGGTAAAAAGATAATGCCACTTGGTAACATGGCACATCATTCCCTTATTTGGAAGAGGCTTCGAGGGAAAGTAATCCCCAACGTATATGCGTCGGTGGAAGCTCCATGTTTAGGATGGGGTTACAAGGACTATGTGAATTCTTCTTACTTACGGTGAGGGTTTGAATGGTGTTGGGCTTGAGGTTACCATCGGAGTGTGGCATGAAGTAGCTCAACATTTGTCTTTCGACATGTCGATGTGGAAAGGTGACCCACATGGGAAGGAAGCTATGTGAGTTGATGGGTGTCACGGTGATTTATGTGTCGAAAAGGTGACCCGTGGGAAGGAAGAGAGTTAAACGATCTTTGAAACGCTTAAGGAGATTACGGGCGTTGATGCATTAAATAGAAGTCGCCGAAATACAAATACATTACGATGCGTTGACTTAACATAGAGTTGGAGGGATCTAGTCATGCCAAAGCACATCCAAGATGATTATACCCACAATCGATCCGATGCATTGGAAGATTCAACGTGATGTTAAGTAAAGGCTTCAAAAGGTTGGTGGAATTGATGAGGATCTTGTCATTAAAGAGGTGAGCTCGGCATGTGGAGGGGTCGTCATTCAACATTTCATGGTGATGTCGAGTTCGAGGAGCTGATTCACCTAATGGGTAGTTAAAGTTGAGGCCAAGTTGGGAGAAGAGTCTCGAGGAGACAAGAGAGGAGCCAAAGTGGCAAGTTAGCTCTGAGTTGGCCCATATATTTTACTTACTCAAGCATTAAAAATCAAATCAACTCCTCCCTGTGACATGAATTAAGAGATTAACAAAATATCCCATCAGTAGTAAATGAAGAAATCATTCAAAATATATGAAGAATATTGGGAGGAGGAATTATTAAAGTGCCTTTTTCCAATCAAAGATTGAATGCACTGACCCGTGAAGACCAAATACCTGAGAGATTCAAATTACCCACCTACACTCAGAGGGTCATAACTGGATCATTTCTTAACGAAATTGCAAAAAATTGGTATCGTTGGAATTTTGGTTTCAATCCCGATGCATAGAAGTCAAGAAATTAAATAATTAATGAAGATTAGAAGGTTAATTTCATAGAAAATGAGACCAGCTCAAAAGACACAGGTTGGAAAGTGGTTAGGGAATGCATTAAATAAGTATGGCCATAATTTTCTTTCTTGTAGGTCACGAGGATAGGAGAAGGAGTATTTTACAAGCAAGGTGTCATTGATTGCATTCATTTATTATATCTTATAGGTGGTTGAAAAAATAATTTCAGGATTGAACTCTTCTCTCTTTCTCCTTCTATATATTGTAATTTGGGTCTCGGTTTGAGAGTTAGTCATTTTCTCTTTTTGCCCTCTTCTTCTATGCTTGGGGTGTGATCCGGGAGCTCGGGCCTCCTTGTCAAGCTTTGTAATGGAATTTTTCCTTTCTTCTTACCTATTTTTTTTGTACTGTGCACAATTTTGGAGCAATATAATATGCCTGTGATGCATTGTGTCCATCCTTTACATGTTTTTATTGTCTATAATAGCCTTTATTCACTTTGTTGGTATCTTTGTGCATATTTTTAATGTTTACTATAGGTTTTGGAAGTTGTGTTTAATGAGTTTGAAGTGGTGTTATGTGTGAATCTATCTCTATCCTATGGGGTATTTTTCCACCCTTTTCATTGCTCACCTTTTCCCCATTTCAGGTAGTTGAGATTCTTGATTAATTTCTTCTTCTTGGTGCATCGCTTTTGTTAGTTTTGTGCTTTGTTTTACTTTTTGACCCTCATCTCAAATCCAAGAGAAGAGGCAGCTTCTTTAAAATCTGGAGGTTACCTTAGAGCACACGTCCCACTAATCTAAGGTATCAATGACTATGACAATTGGTGTCACTCAGATTTCACCACGAAATCTGCGATCTACCTATCAGAAAAAATTTCGTACTTTTAAAATAATGGGTCGTTTTGTGTTTTTATTAAAGAAAGATAGTCATGCCCACAATTATAACCCGCAAAGCCATCCATAAAGGAAAGTATGTCATAACCAATACTAGAGTGTACAATGGAATTGATATGTGGAAGAGGGAAACTATCCTTAGGGAAAGATTTATTTAGATCATAAAACTCAGTGCAGGAAGTCGCCATCGGAGGTTTGGATCAACGAAGTCACATGACCATCTTTTTGAATTTCATTACGGGAACAATATTAGACACCCATTTAGGATAATCAACAAAATTCATTTAGGCTGGATAAAACCAACATCTAACATTTTTTGCATGTCTTTTGAATTTCCTCCTTAACTAAGAGGTCCACTTTAGGATGCATCTTACAAATTTTATGTTAGATAGGTTTGGAACCATGGTTAAGGATGATATTGATCATTGTGATAGAAGTGTCAATACCACCCAATTTTGCATGTCACTATAAGCCCAAGTGAATATATTTGAGAAGTCATGAAGGACTTGCTTGAGATCCTTTTGTTTTGCAGGGGTAAGAGAGGTGGCCAACAAGACTATGTGTGGATTTTCATATGTTCCCAAATTATATTATATAGTTTCTTCATTGATAAGTGCAGAATGATCCTCAATTTATGGCTCAGTGGAAAAGTTGGAATAGTATCAAGTGAATCGACATTTGATCTTTGTCGAGAGGCTATCAAGCTCTCCCAAGAAAACCATATCATATATCCTCAGAGGCGGAGGGGATGGTGTCGTTTATGGTGGAAAGAGGGGAAAACATCATAAGTGCCCATATAATCAAGTAGTGCATTGTCAATAGGAAAAGTATTGATATTGTCCCAAAAGAAAGAGGCATCATTACTAATAAGCTTAGGGTGTAGCAAGGGAAGTGACGTAACATGACATACGGTATATGTATCTAAAGGAGGTGAAAAAGGAGGTTGGTATCCTAGCCCAAACCTATGGGTTATTGTGGGGATGTCCCAAAGATCTGTGACTTTATGCTCTTGAAGGTTAGAGAATCCAAAGTGGTGGAAATAATTGTATCCTACCCCATATTTAGAGAGGTCGGGCCTAACACTAGAGGGAACATGAAAATCAACAGAGTTACAATACTCAAAAGGTGAAGGGTCAGTGGGCACATCATAAACAATGTTGTGATAATGAAACTTGAGTCGAGCATGGAGCATAAAAGGGACTACATGCATAGCATGGATCCAAGGTCTTCCTTAGAAGAGGATGTTATAGTTGAGGTCATTTGGCATAACATGGAATGGAATGGTAATCGTACATGGGCTGATGGTAATGAGTAAATGGGAATCTTCTCCACGTATTTCCTTTACTTTGCTTTCTTATAATTTTCCTTTCTTAACATTACCTAAAACATGCTTTGGGATATTATCAAAACCACGAATAGAGATAGATGAGGAAGGAAGATATGTTGTAGACATGCCTATATGTTGAAGAAAGGTGATGTTTATTTAGATCAAAAAATGTTGATGCCGAGATCCATTTACGACTAAGGAACACTTGAAACTTTCTTTGTTAATGCAAACATGGACATATACGAGAGGGTCATGTTCTAAAATTCTTATGCAAAGAGATCATTGGATGTGAAAGTGATTTGATCTTTTGTTTTGCATTAAGATAGGGCCAAAATAAACTTATGATATACATATTATGGTGATGTATGGGGATAAATGTAATGGTTAGCTAAGTTTTCCTTAAGGCTATTGAGGAAATTTTTATGGTGATTCTATAGATACACATGAATAGATATGCCCATTGTGAATTAATTGTAAGATAACTAGGCAAAGAAATAAAATGAAAGAGGTAGTTCTAGGTGGGGTCAAGGAATAAAGAAAGCAAGAGAGGGATAGGAAAATTCATCATAGAGGTCCCAAAGAGTGGATGGAGGTTGGTATCCTAGCCCAAACCTATGGCATAGTGGCTAAATGCAAATGCAAAACCCTAGAATGTGCTATGAAGAAATGTGGGGTTCACCAAAATGATTAACTAAAAATTAGAACTAATACTATGGAAGTATAACAATTAGTTAATCTAAATAGGAGGACTAAAACGTTGTCATATTATACTAAGAAAATATGTAAATGATTAAAAATAATTATACTAAATGAAATCAAAGCCCTAATGTGCAAAATGATGTAAAAGGAAAGGAATTAACTATAGATACGATTGCTTTAGAGATTATCGCAGTTGTCGTTCTAGAGGTCTGATAATAAAATCTAGAAGTAAATGTGAACTAACACTCAAAAATGTCTCAAAAAGGCAAAATATGGAGGATCTATACGATAAGATTGGGGTGCCTAATGGAAGGTACTAGGGTACCTTGTCGAGGTTCCCCTAGGTCTCGCATAAAAAGGCAAAATAGGCACTCGAATTTTTACAAATGCTCATAAAATGATTTCCATAAGGTCACAAGATGACTTGAAATGTTGTTTGTTATCGTCTATCGCACAGGATTTACTAGGTTACACCGAGTGTATGAAATATGACAAGATGAAGGAATGTCCCGCAAGCAAAAAGAAGTATCAAAACACTAAAAATAAAATATGCAAAATGAATGGGTCGGACTAACCTCAATCACCAAACTAGTGGTCTTATCACTGAGCATTGCACTACATTTTGGACCCGGATGTAGTTCTAGTGTGTGTGTGTGTGTGTGTGCATGTCGTGCCCTAGGTTCTCTTGTGTCAGTCACACTTTGTGAAGTAGCGAGAAATAATAACTATAGAAAATGTAATAGCATGTGTGCATGAAATAGAATAGAATCCTTCCCCTATGTTGTGTGTGTTGATGTAAATCTCCTAGCCTTGATGCATGACACTATGTGGATGTAAGTGATGCAATGGATGTAACTCTAGATGGATTGATAGTAGTATGTGATGCTAGACCCTCATTATGGTCTCATAACTTTATATTTATAGGGTTATCTTTCTCTAATTTTGTAATTAACCCCGACATGACCGACTAGGAAAAATATAAGGATGAAAAAACTAGAAAGACCCCAAAAAGAAGCGGGAAAGTGGAACATGGATAGGGCACCCCAGGTGGGACTAGGGTCACACTAGGGCACCCCAACATAGGCTTAAGCACCCCGGTTTAGGCTAAAATGATGGGAAAATTGTGAAACAAGTGGATATGTGTAGGAAAATATGTAGGAATGATAAAATAAAATATAAAAATAAGATGGCCAAAAGGTGGGATTAATTAGTACTTTCTTCACTTGATAACCCTCTAAATAGTAGTATAAGACCGGGATAAATAATGCCTAAAGTGCATGATTTTGTGTCTACAATACCTTAGGAAGATGAAACGACCCAAAGAATGATTTAACATATAAAAAAAATTATGATTGAGAAGGGGGACCATATATATCATCCATGACTTGGCTCCAATGTTGGTGTGAGTCATTTTCCACATCACGTGGAAAATTATATCACTTAGGTGAGGTCATAGGTCTAGCTATCATAGAGGTCGTCATTAGATTCCTTACGCATCATTACACGTCGAATGTCGCGTCATATGGGAGTTACTTTCCATTTTGGGAATGTAACTCCCCTTCTCCACTTGAGGAGTCATGATTGTAGGCACTGGGGGTTACACAACATCCCTATTTGTACACCTTCCTTTTTAGATCTATGTGAGAGAGATGGATATATGAGATTTTCCTCTTTTGAATCCCTACATGTACTTCATGGTTGATACTTTCTCCTCCGTGGAACCTCGTCACACTGCTTTGAAGTGAAACTCGGTTGATGTTCACATTATCCCACATGATCCTCGTGCTTCTCATTTTCACATTCTTCATCATGGTATTAGAGTGCACATTGTGGGATCCATGCTAATCATCGTCTACCATTTCTATATTGCTTTTTGTTTATGATTTTTAGGTTTTGTGTGTAAGTGTCGTAATGGCTATTTAATTTATTCTCTACTTGCATTGATTCTATGATTTCAAACTTGTTCATGGTTGCTTGTTTGTGTTTTTCTAGTGCTCATGGGTTTTTGTGGTTTACCAAATTTACATGTGTGTTTTGAAGTTTATTACAATTTCAGGTTGCGAGATCTAAGTTTTTTGTACTAGTTTTGTGAGTTTTTGGAGGTGTATAAGTCATCTTCAAGGCGGCTCGGCCCCGCATCATCGATCTGAAACCAAGTTGCCTCCAGCTTGCCCTTCCCCCAACTCATCTTGTACATTCTAATGGATTAGTCTGCATGCTCCTACATTTGGGTTGTGTTTGATTTTTAAGGTCTTTTACCACTATTAGCTCTACATTTTCTACAAACCCTACTCATATGTGGTTCTATGATCTATGCATTACATTGTGATTATGTACTTGTTCCATTTGTGTGTGTTGTCTCTGGTTCATTTCTCTTGCTTCCTTGACATTTCTCTCATGGTCTTTGGTTCAACCTATTTTTAATCGAGCCTCCATTGAAGCACTCACGCTAGTTTGGCCCCTTGTTTTTCGAGTCCACATTTGAACCCTATCTTGTTTTCTTAGTACTATGATCTTGTGTTAAAGCCACTTTCATGTGCCTTTTCTACTCTGCTGCTATGGTTTGCATTTGGTTTTGTGTTTCTATGTTGGATCAGCTTGTTCTCAACCATCTGCGTCCCGCCATTCGCACCGACTCCTACACGGTGACTCAATACTCCTAGCTCAGCGATACATTCCAAATTCAATGACACATGGACCTCATGCATAGCCTTTCTCACCACATAGTTCTCCATTCAACAGATTACACTCAAGCACTTTAGATAATTACCTCAACATGACTCCCCAAAATGACCCTAATATGTGGCATCTACCCCTCTATGTAGAACCTCTCCTCACCATCCACGTAGATGCCACCTTTCCACCTTTATGACATGTGCCTCTGAGCTCCTCCCACTCCCAAGCTCTCATGCATCCAACTTGGGCTTGCCTCCCCCTCATTTCACCACACCGGATGACTCGATAGTCACACTCGACACCTAAACTAGCTACAAACTTTCTTGACTCATCAACAACTTGTCACCACCTCCTGTTGAGCTTTCTTTAAAGCTCTCGGATATCCTCTAACTCACCTTAAGCTTTTAATACAGCTCGACAAAGTTACTTAGCGAGCTCACCCTCTTCCAAGCCTCTGGGACTCCATTTTGAACCCTCTTTTTGAATTTTTCCATTTTTCCCCTTTTCTAACATTTTCTAAGTAAAGGAAAATTAACTAAATTCATCATTGTAAGGGGGAATTATTTTATGGGCCTCCATATAAGGTTATTGGGATTTCTGAGCTTTTTTGGCTCATTGCATTATAGTGCTCCTCTTCGCCTATGGCTCGTGAGCGCATCCACCATAATATCATTGTAAGAGAGCCTTACTTTTTTTAGATGTGAGATGCCTTCTCTCACATTGAGCAATGTTTGTACCCTTGTTGTGCTTTCACCATTTTGCACTTAATTATGTGTCATTCCTCTGCTTTTGAACTAGGAATTCTTTTGGCCTTCAATCTCACATGATTCATCACCTACTGTGAGGTGAGTGGTTAACTATACTATGTTTCATGAACACACCCTATTGTAATCATGCACTACTTATAAAGTGTCACAATTAGTGGTTTATCACTATTTATCGAGTGGTGTATTACACATAGAAGTATTGTCGGTAGTGTCGATGTCTTCCCACCTTGTTTGTATCTATGCACCATATTCTTATGCACCTTACAATTCTTGATTCCACATCATGGAGGATGCTTTTTCCATATTTGAGCATTATAAGATCTCTTTAAAACCTCCACCACTTCTTCTTGGGAAAGATAACTACACATCATGGTGTGCTTCTATAGAACGTTACTTCACCTAAGAGGGTATTACACACTTTCTACTTAGGACAGCTTCTTACACCCACCGATTCCAGTCATCTTGAGTAATTTCTTGACATGTGCGACCATGTTGTTGGTCACTTGATGTTCAATGTCATTATACCTCTCCAATTTTATGTGGTAGAATCAAATCCTCCCCACACCATCTAGAGAATATTTTAGTCCTTGTTTGGATACCCTTCACATATTGCTATTGTTACTAATTTTGATTCCATTGTTTCCTCTTATTCTTCACGTGATGGAAATTTTGTTAACATAAACTCACTTGTTTCCATGTCTAATGATAATGATTGTACTTCTAGTTCGATGACGAGATTGTTATAAAGGACTCCTCTCCTCCTTCTCTCACCTTTACAGGAGTATTTCGACACTCCTCCCTTCCCATCAAACATCAAGCAGTCTCCTTCTAAGCCTCATATAGTCATCACATCTTCCTCCTTTTCACTTCCAGTGTGTGAGGCCATTTCCACTCCTCTACCTTTGATTGATGATTCATACCTATCCAACATCGCTCTTCTATTTTTCGAGCCCCCTCTTTGGGATGAGTATCTACCACACCTTCGTCATCTTTCCTAGTGCCTACTTGTGATGTACTACATGGATTTCCTCATCCTTCTTATGTGTTTCAGAGGATTCCTTCATCTCCTTTGTTGGGAGTGTACCTTCGGTGACTCTTATCACTTCCACTTTTCAGAGACCTTCATTGATCCACCCTTGCTTGTGGATCCTATTTATGTTGTGGGGTTTTTACATTCCCTTCACATCACCTGGGCATCCTTTCGGTGGATGTTCCTCCTTCATACTCTAATAGTTCTATGATCGTGACATTACCTTCACTTCCTTGGTGATCATTTTCTAGACCTATGTCACATTTCCATGGACTAGATGAAAATTTATTCATCTATTGCATTCGAGTTTCCTTCACGGAGTGGGTGGACTTCCAATACTCCATTTATATCCTTCCTAAGGGAAGGTGCACAATTTTGTGTGGGTTACTATTATTCGGTCTAGAGGCAATGGACCTTGTCATTGACACTCTTCTTGGAGAATTCCTAGAGTTGTAGAGTTCAGATCCATCCATGACATCTTCCACATTCCTCTTGTCTCCTTCTTCTCCTCTTTCTTCTTCTTCTTTCAAAGATATTCCCTTTTGTACATGGGTACCTTATCAGGATCCTCATTGTCAGAGACCCATTTTTGGCATCTTTCTTAGATTAGAGAGTGTTTTTCATATCTTGTGGTTGATGTTTTCCCAATGGGTTTTCCTCCATTGCTTGAGATCCTTGTTCTCCATGGGTACCACATTAGGCCTTAGCATCGGGGCCCATTTCTCATTTATGACTTTCTGCCTCATTTCTAAGTTATGATGAATATGAGGTTTTGGTTTGAGTATTTTTCCAAATCATGTAGTGAGTCATATCACTTATGTGAGGTCATAAGTATATGTGTCATAGGGGTTGTTATTAGATTCATTATGTGATATTATATGGAAGTGCATCATATGGGTGTTACTTTCCATTGGGAACATAACTCCCCTTCTCCACTTGAGGAGTCATGATTGTAGGCACAGGGGTTACACAACACCCCTATTTGTATGCCTTTCTTTTTAAATCTATGTGAGAGATATGTACATATGATATTTTACCCTTTTGTATCCTTGCATGCACTTCATGGTTGATGGTTTCTCCTCCATGGAAACTTGTCACGCTATTGAGTGTAACTTTGTCGATATTTTGTTATCACACAAGATCCTCATGCTTCAAGTTTTCAAATTCTTCATCACCCACATCATAAATGTTCTTTATAATTTTAGAGATGAGAGAAAATCCTAAAATAAAATTTATGTAATGAATATCAGATATTTTATGCCTCTTTGATTCAATGATATTTCTAAATTTTTCGATAGAGGATTATGTAAAGATAATAAAGTTGTAAAATAGAAAGAGAGATGATGATATTGGATTTTGAATGTGATATTTTTTTCTTAACAAGGATATAAGGTCAAACTTGGTATTACACAAGGACAAGTTACCAAATTTTTTTGTCTACATTTCCCCCTTTATGTGTGTAATTGAAAATTTCATGCTTAAATAAAAAACCTACTTGAGCATGTACACATAATTTTCATTCACTCAAGGGACTTCATGGTGTGTTATTGTTAGCATGATCTATGATGAAACTTATAACATAGAGTGTAGCCAATGTCTATGATAGAAACCAAAATTCAACTCAAAATATATATAGTGCATTGTAACTTTGAACATTATAAAATGTATGCAAGGAGATGGAAAATATAGAAAGAGTAAACCTTTTTGTTTTGTAGAGGAAGAGATCCCATTATTTTCATGCCTTTAAGAATTTAAATGTTCTTTGGCGATGTCATAGAATTATGGGTGATCACTCCCAATGTTGTTCCATATGATATATTAAAGGAATAATGATTAGACCACAAAAGAACCATGTACTTTGATATATTCCCATTTGAGATTGTGAATAAAGAGGAGGAAAGATTAGTTTAAAAAAATCACGGTAGTGTTTCAAAAATTTCCTTTTCTAAGAATCTAGTGAGAGAAGGGGAAAGGTCGTATAAGAAATAATTCTACAATTAACTACTAAAATATTCAATTGTAAGTAAATAAAATGTAATATAATTAATGGAATCATAAAACATACCATAAAAGAGTAGACATTATTTTTCAAGTGTGAAACTGGTACATCAAAAAAAACCCCACACGTTGTTGAAAGATAGCTGAAAATCATTTATAAAATAGCACAATGTGCATAAAATTCCTTCCAAGAAATAATAACATGGAGAGAGAATAAAATATGGAGAAAGACTAAAACAAGTCTTTAAAACTCTCAAAAAGGAGAAAGTGAGAAAGAAAAAAAGGTTTTGAAAAGTGTTAAAGAAGAGACTCAACTACACTTGAAAGAAAGTGAAGATAGAATAAGGAGTTACAAAGTAACTCCAATCATTGCATTATCCAACCTTCCAAGTGTGTGCCTAGTGTCACTATTTCCCATGAAGTGAAGGGAAGTGGGTGTAAAGTGGAAAAGGAGTTACATTTGAAATATAACTCCAATATTCCTTATAATGAGGAATATATCTAATAAGAAAAAAGAGGTGAAGGCTACATGTCACCTCACATTATCTAGATTATGTGAATTAATAATTCACATAATAATAATAAAAATGTATACAATTTTGGGATATTTAATATACCCAAATAAATATTAAGCTTCAACACTCTCCCCTAAGATTTATTTGACGATTACAAAAAGAAGAACAATGAAAAAAATAGAAGGGAGTGTCATTACACAACATTCCTCCTTGATGACAACTTCCTTCAAGAGAAAAATAATGATTTGAGAAAAAAAGAAGAAGAGAGTAGGTATTACCAAGAAGCTTGCAAAGTGAACATCTGAAATCTACAAGAATCCTCTTCAGACAAGAATCCCATTCTTTAATGACCCTCCCATTATACCACCTCTCGATTGTAGCCGAGTGGCCTCGAGTTTTCCCTTAGTAGGAGTGAGTTCTGGTTTTAGCATCGTGTTCATGATTTGAATAATTTGTATGATGAAACTATTAAATGAAGCGTAAGAAAGATAGTACTTCCTTCCTAAAATTAGAGTATTTGATGTTAAAAGATAAAAGTAATTATATGGATTTCCTATTTTTAATGCATTTAAATTACACACTCTATCATGTCCTATGTGGTTGGGTTTCAATAATTTGGATCATAGAAAATACATCTAGAATGAATGTTACAACTTTTACCCTGCCCAAAACCTTCAAAACATATTACAAATTGGCCTTGGAAATCGTGTGCATGGGCGCCACACTCAAATGTATTGTGAATTCAGAACTTCAAATTTGATCCTTGGTAATGTAGGACACCGTGGGGAAACTTAAATCATTGGTTTTGACTCTTTTAATTCTTTTACAAGTCTATTATTGAAGCCCATTTTGGCATATTAGCCACTTGTGGTGATGTGCTCAATTTAATAAAATGTGATTGGTTGGAAATATGATAATAAGAGAATTGGATCGACTCTCATTTATGTAAAATAAATATTGGGGATTTTTTTTTCAAGTGGGATTTGAGGCCCTCTGGGTGTTGTGTGATAGGAAATTTTAGTTGCGTTTATGATTATCAACCTCGAAGATAACCTTGTAACTTGAGAATTGTTTATCATATTTGAATTCCATCCAATGCGATGAAGTCTTTGTATATTGAGGAATAATTAGGAATGGTCAAAAAAATTTCTTAAACTCAAGATGAGTGTTTTTGGGACCTATTTTGTAAGCACTTTTTTTTTTTGGTCAGTTTTCTCAACTTACTACTTTAGCTAAAAACTCCTTTTGAGGGTCTTGTTTGACTTCTAACCATGCGTGAGACCTTTTAATACTATCACAATGCTATGTAGAGTATTATTTGATATTTTATCTTGTATGAATGGATTTTGAAATGTATGGTGTTTTTCTCTCCAAAAATGACTATGATACTTTGGTATATTTTGAAAACGTAAATGAATTGGAAAATGTAAATTGGTTTGAAATGAAATGAAAATAGGCATGAAATAAAAATAGTTATGAAATTTTAAATGGAAAATAAAATGTCTCTTAACCTTCTCTCTCATCCTTACTCTCTCTCTAGAACCAAAAATGTAAAGTGCAAATGAATGTGAAAGTGTGAATGCGTGAGAAACAAACTCTCTTCTTTTCTCTCTCTATCTTCACCTTTATCTACTCTTTTTTTGAAATTTTTCAAAATGATGAATGTGTGGATTTATGATTAAGTGTAGGGGATTTCCATACTAGTTCTAGGATTGTCCTGTGGTGATTGCGGGTGGAGACGAGATGAGAAGAAAATGGCAACATTAATTGTGTTTTTTTGTAATCACAAGATTATCTTTGAAATACATGTAATATTGTATAGAATATACCAATGATATTGTTATGAATATAATGTATTATTTCATTGTGTCCATGATGTATACAATATTTTTGCATAAATTGTTCAAATGTATTATTTCTTATGTAGTTGTACTTTTTCATGTTTGACTAATTCCACAATTATTCGTATTTCAGTATATTTGGTTAGGTAAATGAAGTTGATTATATCATATTGCATTGGAAAATGATGTAAGAGGATCCCTTTTATTATATCCAAATCATCATCAAGAGAATGAAATTGAAATCATGTTATTTAAAATTGTTTGTACCATCATAATTTTGGATGTGATTGTATCGAAAAATTGATGGTAGTAATTTTGAAATGGCATAATTCATCTATCTGCTAGTGATGTATTGACCTCGAAAATATCTTAGCCTTCAAATAAAAATATAACAACCCTTGTGGTATGGAATGGTCCCCATTGAGCTTGATGTTGTGTCTTGTTTCTATAGTGGAACCGAATGCCACGTGGGACATCACTATGCCTTAGAGTGGAAGTGTTTTCATTAAATTTTGATTATAGTGACACCTTTGAGTTTTTAGAGGTCTTGGGGGATTAAGTTGTTGAGCTCTATCTTTTTATCTTTTAGTATGGCATGGATCCCTTGGGAAAAATGGAAATAAATTTAAAACTAATCCTATGACCTTTTTGAGGTTATATTGTGGACATAAATTTGTATCTAAACCTTAACATATGGGATTGTTATTGGTAGGATGTTGTCCCATTAGAAAGGTGAGATTTGTGGCTTTTTCCTTACTCCTTGCTAAGTTTACATTTTTTTACATTAAAGAGAATATGTGATATATCCTTGAAGAACATGATACTCTAGAACATTAACTTTTGACTTGAACACCTAACCACATGCGACTCCTTGTATCTTATAAATGTGCCCATTTATCTCTATCTCCAAGATGTACAACAAGCATAATATTATCTTAATATTCTCCTCTTATCATCATGAGATATTTTCCATCGCAATGAAAACTATGTAAATTGATGAGTAACCATGCTCTTTAAGAAATGAACCCATAGTATAAGAATGAGTTTTGGCTATTCAAAATGTTTAGAACTAACTTTGGGTTTTGCAAATTAATAAAGAATTGAAATGTGAGCCAATTAGTGCACACTTATTATAAGATATTCACAAAAATAATTTTTATTAAAATGAGTTTATAACTTGATTTTTGTTTTGATAATGTACCCTTGTGATGTCAGACTATGAATTATAAGTACCATGGAGATTATTTTGTAGCTTAATAAATCTTCTTATGTAATGAAGGTAGATGTGATTTGACCCTCTCGAAACAAATCTTTGAGAAAGCATAGTTTCTAATTTTGGGAATCGAAACTTAATATATAAATGTTAAGAAACTTCTAGTAATCAATCAAGTTATATATGTATTCACAATAAGACAAGAAAACTAAATTGGATGAAACTAGTATAAGCTAAGTGATAAACGAACCAAAAGGAATGTGGTCTCCAAAAATGAAAATGTGTGCTTTCATGTTAAGTACTCCCTAAATCATTGAGGTTAAATAACGAAATATGAATATAATAAATATGTAACCTACAAAATGTGGTAATGTGGAAGGTGCCCTTGGGTGATATGCAATTCTTGGTTGGGTCATGGTTTTGTACCCGTTCGTTATAAACATGTGACATTGAACTGTGTCTTATGTTGTCTTATTATTTACATGACCTGCATGTTGTATGGGTGGGTTCATGTTTGTGCTGACATCACATGTTGTGTGGAGTTTGGTGAGTAATCCATGTATTGTCTTGTAACAAGTAATGAGAGTCAAAAAAATGCTTGAGCACCTAAAGGGCAAGGAGGATGAAGAAAGAGAAGAAGATTTTGAGGTAAATCAAGAACTAATTGAGGTGCACGACTCGAAAGAAAAGGATGAAGAGGAGGTAAATAATGAGTTCATCTTCATGCGTAGGCAGCGCACCTAGGAGGAGAAGGCGCTAAGGATGGAGAAAGGAGTGAGGAGGCTAGTAAAAAAGAGCCAAGTATGCCCAAGCTCACTGAGGAGGAGATAAATGATAAGGCAGCAAGGAGGCCAAAAGATCATTGAGACCTTGGTCAATGAAGAGTTGGAGCGCAGCACGGAGCTTGTGCTAGACGAATTCAAGGAAGAGCGCAGAGAAATAAGCCACGGCATCACAAAAGGGCCCACTTTGACAGTAACTATTCCTAAGGGCGTGCGCGCATGGGAAGTAAGCGCGTAGAAGGAGAAAGGGCAATGTTGGGTTATGTTGATGACCCCAATAAAGTGTTATGTGTGCATTTCCGAGTACCGTTCCAACCAAGGAACTCACAAAATGGATTCCTTCGACCCCGGTGGATACCCGTGAATGAGGAAAATGCTCTCTTGGGATTTTAACTCCCACCTCGACAAACTTGAATTCGAAGTGAGCCATGGGGTGGTGATAACACTACCTGAGACAAAGGGGGACAACCCCATTATAAACGTGCAATAATTGTCGGATAAGTAAGTGTGCAATGCACTCAACAAAGTCTTAGTAGAGGTGGAAGTTAGGCTCTTTGGCAAGAGTGATAGGGTTAAAGTCTTGGAGGACCTAATGGAGAAAAAGGAGGAAGAGCTAGCCGAGTTAAAAAGAGCCTCATCCTTGAGAAATTGATTAGCGCCCAATTATAGTGTGGTGAAGGAGGAAAAGGCCAAATTATGTGAGGTTCACAAGAAGGTGGAGCTCATTTCAAATGCAATCATCCTGAAGCACCCGAACCTAACCCCTCTCACGCAAAAGTATAGTTCTTCCCTAGAATTCCTAGAAGAATTAACTCGGTCCTCACCATGGAAAGGAAACCCCTAGCCTTAGAATCTACAAAATAATAGATGTGCCCAGAGAAAGAAGACAAGCTAAAGGTCATCACGCTCATAGTAGAATACAGCAAGGTTCTTGCTGATATAAAAATTGGTGCCCAAATAGCTTGGGTCACATACAACCATTGTGCGGACCAAGATAAAGTGACAAGCATGCTACTTGCCAACGATGAAGTGGAACCCGAAGGACTTCAGGAGAATAACAAGAGCAATAGGGGTAGAGAGAAAGAAAAGATCTTGGCCAAGGTGGAAAAAAAATCAAAAGTTGTTGAGATCCTACGGGGCTCAATCAAAAACTAGGTTAAGGAGCTATACACGGTAATCACAAGGAGGATGGATGCATTGGAAGATATGGGAAACGAATTGGAAACAGTGGTGGATACCTTGAGCACACAAGGGGAAGGGTTAACTTTTGATGAGGTGAGTACATTTGTCGAAATCTTTGCGGAAGGCACAGTGAAAGTAACACATGGGATACTCTGGAGGCCAACCTAAGACAAAATTTTCCCCTCTTACTTCTTTGAGTAACACAATATCCCTTTCCTCTTTCTCTTCCCCATTCTTTATTCTTTCCCTTCATTCTTTCCCAAGGAAAATCCTTGCCATTTTATTTTATTCTTTGAAGGTTTCCGAGGCGGACAACGGTGAAGTGTGGGGTGATGTTGGGCTCCTAAATAACTACCAAGTCATGAAGACACATAAGCGTGCATGGCTGGAGAAAGTGCACAAGACAAGGTGTGTAGAGCAGCGGGGTTTGAAGAAGGGTTCTTGTAGAACCTAGGATGCACGCCTACGAAGCGTAATCCGAGACTTAGCTATTTTTAGTACTCATGAAAAATGTGACCCATGTAGATAAGGTTCCAACCTGGTGATAGGGTGACTGGAAGGAATATGCTTTGCAAGAGAAGATTCTAAAATCTAATCATGGCAAGGAGTGGTGAGTGCAGGCCTGGAGAAGCATGCGCCTAGGGAGATCCACACTTTGACACTTGGCACCAGATCTGAGGCTGCAAAAGAGTTTGTTGGCACTTTAGATGCCTATATATACGCGTGCCCTTAGGGGATGAAGATGAATGTATCGATCAATCAAGAGAGACAAGTTAGAGAGCAGAGCTAATTGGGTAGATAAATATAGGGAAGGATGTACTAGGGCTTGGGGATGTAAATTTTGTTTTGAGAACCTACATGTATGGATCCAAATATGATGCATGACTGTGGTCTTCCATTCTGTGATATTTTGTATTAAGCATTGAATGAATATGATAAGGTTACAAATATATTGAATCAAGATATCTTTACTTCTATCATCTGCATCTTTCCTTTATGGTCTTTGTTCTTGTATGTTCATGAACCATGAATAAATGCTAAGTCTCTTTGCGGGTTTATTACTTTCTAAGTTTTGTTAAATCTATTAAGCACTTTCTATTTGGAATGACTGTAAGGGTATAGAAGTTGTTCTAAGCTCTATGGTTCTTACATGTCTTTTAAATCACTAAGTCAAGATCATGAATGATGTTTTCCACTAGACTCACATAAAGGAGAGACTTGGCTCCCTCTCGTGTGCCTCGAGTGAGCACCCAACGCCCGCTGGGTGATAAGCGGCACACATGAGGTTCCCTTGTTCTTTGGTGGGTGCAAAAATGACTACATCTTGGTTCCGTTTGCCGGACCTATTTTTGAAGTTGTAGTGGTACATGGCATACATCATGATCTGTACAATAAGTGATGATGGAGCGATTAACACTAGAAGGCGTTGAAGATTGGTTTAAAATCACGGAGGACAAATTTTCTCAAAGATTCAATACTAGACCTGAGTTTGATGTACGAAGATGGGTGGAAGACAACCTCTATCATGAGTTGTATGAAACCTTCTTTTGTTGTTTCCTGGTAGAGCTATTTGAATGGCTTTCGACATATGCGTCTAGATTGGGGTGGTACTATAAATCACACCCTTGGACCCAAGAAACATACCAAAGCTTGCAAGATGTTAATATGACGTGGACCCATGCTATAGATCATTGGTGGAAGGGAGTATTGGCTAGCTACACTCTGGAATACGCAATTTCCACGTATTCATGTCCAGAAGTTGCTGAGTTTGAATTTTTGTGGGAGCCCAGAGGATCATTTTTGCATGCTATCCCCTTGGCAATCAAAATATTGATGGTAACCATGAGTTTAGAGGCATTTCCAATGGCCGGCTAAACCATCCTGAGTGCTTGGCGAGGAAGCTAGGTTGGGGAAAGATGGTTGATATAATGACTAAAAAGGAAAGGGAGGAGAGACGGCTCAAGTATGGTGAAATGCACGAGAGGGAGATTGCTAGATAGCGCAAGGTTAGATTTATGATGGATTTATGGAGACAGAAATTTTTGGGAGAAGATGTTCCCACATGGAGGATGTGGAACCCGAGCGATCCATGCTACCCCATCTTGGCAAGCGTGGGAGAGAGAACCCTTGACTTCGATGAGAATCTATCGTGTGAGAAAGAAGAGTCATTAGTGCACATCTAACCCCCTAGCGACCAAACCTTGGCACTTGGCTTGTTTGAAACGAGGGAAAATTATAGTTGATCTCGTTGACATCGATGGAAGTAATCCGATCAGCGCCCGTAAGATATAACTTCTCGTTTGGGACTTCTATGGCTACACACACTATTCCGATGTTTGGCGGAATATTTGGACAAGGAACATATACAACTAGTTTTGGGAGTGCATCTGGAAGTGATGGAGGAAATACGACTTGGAGTGGCACAATCTCACAAAATTTTGGCGTGTAATTTAGTGGAATGTCGGGGACATTAGGCACAACGAACACAGCCCTTGCCAAACATGGGAGGATCTGGAAGTGGTGGATCTGGGACTCGGGATCTAGTGGATCCGGTAGAGGAGGAAACATCGGAGGAAATCAAGGGATTGGGTCAGGAGGACAAGGACCTCAGCCACCTCCTCAAGTTTTTTTTGAGATGTCTCTACACTTACCAGATTACAGAGGGATAGAAGATGTTGCGGAGTATGTGCATAAGTGTGAACTGCTATAGCACGCGAAGGGGATCACAACCCCGGATCGAAAGGCTAGTCAATTTATAATGACATTGCAAGGGCACGATTATAGCTGGTATAGAAAATATGACCCCCATCATATGGTTGTGGATTACACTACATTGAAAAATGCATTCCTAGCGGAGTTCCACATACCTGAGTTTGAGCAGAAGAGCATCATCTCTCTCAAAGAAATCCAACAAGGAATGGCAAAGAGTGTGTGGGAGTATGATGCACACTTTAAAAATCTTCTTTCTAAATTGTCTTATGATATCCACCCTTCACAGCATGCTCAGTGGTTTGTTGGAGGGTTGATCACACCCTTTAGGAGGGCCTTGTCTCATAAAACATTCATAGACCCACGTGAGGCATTGGAAATTATTTTCCGCACTAAGACGGTTGGAAGTGTGGACACCGGTGTTATCCCATTTCGGAGGCTCGATCACTTTGCCATGACTAAGCAGCTAGAGAAGTTATCTACAAACATGGTTCCAGAGACTCACAAAGTGGGATATGGTGTATAGATTGTGACATAAAGGGCACACAAAAGATAATGGAGGGATATGCACTCGGAAAGTAATACACGCCATAACGGTGAATTGTGAAATATGTCACGGGGACCATGATGCAAGTAGGTGCCCTCTACTATAGCGCGTGATCTGTAAGAATGTATCTTGTTATTGCAAGATATGTGCCTCCACCACACACATGACACCAAGGATTATAGACTAATTGACCCGATTCATAAGGTGATTGATCTTGGTGTGCACTTAGACCGGAATTGCCAAGTAGTTCCAAAGGAGATGAGTGTTGGTATAAAGATCGCGAAGATGGAGGTGTGCGTGGAAGAGGATTTCATAGAGGCTTTCATGGTCATGGTAACCATAGAGGAAGAAGTGAATTCCTGTGTGGGACATGTTTTAATTGTGGATCCATAGACCATTATAAGCGCGAGTGCCCTGGAGCTTCTACAATGCTCATGGTGTGGAAAAAAACATATGTATGAGGAGTGCCCGGAGTTATATGAGCATATGAGCCAGCAGCACCAAAAGGACAAGGGCGCTGCCATGGTGAGTATTAAGAAGGCTGACACATAATGGCTCCCATGAGTAATTGTGAGTTAGAGTTAACGACAAGAGCAAAGTCTACACACGTGAAGGAAGCACCTAAACAGAGGACTCTGGTTTCAAGGGAAGAGGTAGTGCATGGGAAATATCCAGACCTAGATCACCAAAAAGAATTCTACCAGAGACCATGGATGTTATCTCAAAGCTTGCAGGAGAGATTCAAGGCTTTAAAAGAGCGAGACAAGAAAAGAGGAGAAAAAAGGATTGTGGAGGCACCAAAGGATGACATAGATGAAGTTAAGGAAGTGTGTAAACTACTAAGGTAAGAGAATGTTATTCCTTTGCTAGGAGCATGGTTGAGAGAAAAGATACCACGTACCGGAGAAGAGCACGAGAGGAAAATTTTGCATGCAAACCTTCCCCCTCACACCTTGATTATGATAAGGAGATCTCATTGAATGCGATAATGGACATATGGCTGCTTAGCAACATCCTCATTGACATAGGTGAACGGAGATTAATGTTCTCACTCTTGATGCCTGGAATCAAATGGGAAGACTGCATTACAACCATCTTTGAATGTGTTGTATATGGAAAATAAAACAAAGGCAATTCCCATAGGTGTCTTGAAGGATGTGACCATTACCATTCTAAGTTCACTGGGGACTTTGAAGTCTTGGCGCTTGCCAAGGTAGATAATTTCTCAAAGATTACTTGGGTGCCCTTGGTGCTATAAGAATAATACAGATCTTTGGTTTAACAAGGGATACATAAGCTTTGAAAATAAGGAGGAGCGGGTCATTATACCCCTTGCTGATGGAAATTCCACACCCTATATTAAACCCTTGGGAGAGGAAGTCCTGGATAGAATATATGTGCGCTCAATAAGAGACCCATAAACAATCCATCCTACAGAGGGAGTCATCCAATTTGATGATGCTCAATCTATCAGTGATACCACCAGTATAGCATGTGATAATTGGGCGCATGGGACCTATGAATTGGTTAGACGACATCTAAGAGGATCGGTGACCAAGGTAAAAAAGGTGTGTATAGTTCAACACCTGGTGGAAGAAAATAACTAAGTACTGCGGGATGCATATCCCGAGATATTTTTGAGTGACATGGAAGCTTAGTGGAAGGAGGATGAGCGATGTGGGATGCTAAGTTATGTTTTTCTAGGCACAGCAACAAGGTGGTGGTCTACGCATAGTGAGAACCTGTTGGAATGGCATGAAGTTAGAATTGCACTCACTATTTGATTCTCTAGAAGCAATGTACCCACCACTATCAAAGATTATAATGGCAATGAACCCACCTCTTCCCATATCCAGGTATGTGAGAGGGTCTGGGGAGAAGGCGTGGAAGCCTTACCACCATCCCTTTGGGTGCAAAGTTGTATTCTACACTACAGGGTTGTGCGCGCACTTGGTACATACATTCTAAAACTTTCCGCGAGACGGGAAATTGGCGGGAGTTAGCGGCAAACCTTGTTCACACATTTGAGTATCAAGTACCAAGCCACCAGTTGATAGAGCATTGCAAGTTGTCAAGCGCCTTACTCGGGGATTGCGCTATGGCAGAAGATAGGCTACTAGATTTACTTGGTGAACCTAGTTTGGAGGCGCGTTTTGAAGAAGAGGAACCGAAAGCATACAATTTGAGCGAGCGTGTACTAAAAAAGAAAAAGGAAAGTTGGTATACGTGATTGATGGAGAAGAGGCGGAAGGCCTGGATGTTGACTATTCGGTTGGGATGCGAAGTAGTGGATAGTGCGGATGCATGTGCGTGCGCATATCATGAACCACTAAAGACCAAGAAGGTTAACATCAGCTCGGAAGAAGATCCCAAGGAAGCTATGATTGGAGACTCCTGGTCAAAAAGGGAAGTATCCAAGATCATCTATCTCTTGCGTGAATTTGAGGATTTATTCCTACGCAGTACCATGAGCTAAAGGCATCCATCATTCCTTAGGGGAAATGAGGATAAAGTTAAAGGATGGCGTGCACCTACTCGAATGAGGCCCTACAGGATGAAACCCAATATGCGCATAAATGTAAAAGAAGAGTTAGACAAAATGATAGCATCCGGTATCATTGAAGTTGTAGAAGAATCAGAATGGATCAGTCTAATGGTAATCAACATAAAGAAGGATGGGAGGATTAGGATATGTGTGGATTATAGGGAGATGAATGTTGTTTGTATTATAGATCCTTTTCACCCCCTTCACTGAAGAAATTTTGGAAGGAGTCACTGGGCGCGAGGTCTATTCCTTCACGGATGGATTTTGGGATACCACCAGGTAAGGATTGCAAAGGAAGACCAGGAGAAGACAACTTTTGCCACCGAGTGGGGAAGTTTTGCATACACAATCATGCCCTTTGGGTTTTAAAAATGCACTGTTGTATTCTCGTGCATAGTGGTACAAGTGTTTCAGATTTCATCCACAAGTTTCTTCAGTCTATTTGCATGATTGGACGGTGTATGGGTTGATGCAGGACCATTGTTATAACTTAATATTGATGTTTGAGAAATGTTGGCAATTGAGGATATCCCTCAACATTAAGAAATGTATCTTTGCAACTCCATTTGGGACGTTGTTGGGGCATATCATATGCAAAGAAGGCTTGTTGGTTGATCCCACCAAGGTTGTAGTTATTGTGGGATTGGGGAACCTACTAGCTATAGTGCCCACATTTTACACACACAATTACAACAGTAAAATACCAGGATAAAAAAAATTTGACTTACATTGCTCACTACACACAACACAACATGGGCTTCAAGTACAAAAACTCACTCGCAAAACGACAATCACATAAGTCATCGACTCACATAGACACATGAAAACAACATAGGCATGTCGATGCCACACTTTTCCCAATGAAAAATACTAGCAATGCCCCAACCATAGAAAGAAGACTCAAGGATAGGCAAACCCACAACACATCTTTTCTTTAATTGTATTTTAGTTACGATTAACATTCCAAGAACATTATTGTGCAAGGATAAATTTCTCATTTGTCCACCGACATATTCTTAAGTTCATACCATGGTTAAATTATCGTTCACCCCTTTTAAGTTGGTTTCTTATTCTTTACAAAAGTTTCCATAACTTGCATTCTTATTTGTCATAATTCAAAAGCATATAAAGTACTTAATTATCTTGTCCTTATGTTAAGAATCTTCTTCTCGAACATATATTCAATGTCTACCTTTTTACTCTTACAACTCATGTGAATGTGACTTGGTGTCCATATAGCGATATTAGGATTTAACGGAGATTTAAAATACAAGATAGCTTTTTACCACAAAACATTCCTCGATCACTGATACAGTTATTTCCCTACCATAGTTAGTCTAATTCAATGACTTGAGGAGTTCCATTTTGTTTTATATATGTATTTTGTTTTCTCGAAGGTTGATCACACCATGGCGATTCATATTCTTTGAAACAAAAGAATATATTTAATTGAGTTATAAGGTCTTCAAGAGTGGCATTATTCCAAACCTCAACTCTCATTTTTTTCTCTTATATGCTTTATTTTCTACGTCACATTATGGTCTTATTATTAGCATTGTCTTGTAAAAGGAGTTACGAAATGTTTGTCTAACCTCTTGAAGACATATATGATTAAGAGACTTGAAGCTACACATGAACCCTAAGTTAACATCCAAAACAACTGAGGTTTAGATTAATTTCCAACTTCACCTAAGGGTCTACCCCTCAACTATACATGAGTTTTAAGTGAGAGGACAAATTTATGCTAAACCACCTTCCAGAAAGGACCAAGGTGTGATGTTGAGAGAAACCAATGTAACACCTTTAGCTGAGTGGAGCTAAGGGTTTCATTAACAAGAGTTTAAGACCTAGAACAACTAAGTCACAACCTCCATCTATGTCATCTGGATCCAACAGGATTTCACTCTATGAAGAAACCTTAATTTTTAAATCTATCTTCGGATGACAAGGTAGTCCGCTAGGCTACGAAGGAGGAGTTAGCTCTACACACTCCAAGAAAATTTTGACTGTGTCACTCCTATCAGATGGGTTTAAGACAATGTCACTAAACATACTGACTAAGACGATAAGCCCATTCTTGAGCTCTGATTTTCCTAAATTAGGACGTTCCATCGAGAGCAAAGATTAAGTTCATCCTACGGTTTTCAATGTCTTCTACGGTAAGGAGTATCGCACATGAAAAACAAGTTATGCTCCAATATTGAACAAGGGTAGAGTGTTTCGATTTAATTCTCTTTATTACATTTACAAAGTATGAATGCACAAGATGACTCATTAATCATTTATTGAACACTAAATATGCACTACAAGATATTACTTCAAATTCATTTACCTTATATAAATATCAAACCTTTTTACCAGGTGTACTATAAATCAAAATTGAACTATGATTAAATGCACATTTCCTAGATGTCCTTGAAACCAACATCTCATACATATCAACAAATTATCAAATATAACCTTCTGTAACATGAGACTACATTATACATTTATTCATTTAACAAAGAACTATATAAATTACAATGACAAATAAATGAATTACACATCACCTTTTATCATCATTCTTTCATCCTATAAAACCACGTGAGCATGATATCAGTGATAATTCGCTGGCATGACATCCACCCTAATCTAACATAATTATCATTTTTTAGTTTTCCCATTTACATATGATAATAATTACAATTTGCAAACGAAAGAAAAGGTTTAGAGACATGTATTCAATGCATTTCATTTCACTTCATTTTGTAACCTAGGAGAGAGAAAGAGAAGGGAAGAGAGAGAAAACACCATTTTGTCAAAAGTTCTATTTCACACAACAAGTTACACTATAGAGTTTTAAACAGTTATTTACATGTGTCAAAAGTATCTACGGTGGTTTGGCAACCCGACGAGGGTCCCGCAGCTTCCTATTTTTACTTTTTCTTACTAGCTACAAAAACATTCAAAACAGGCTCGAGAGGCTAAGAAACCACTTCCAAAAGTTATCTTCCGATGAGAATGCACACCATGATTAACTTTCTATGTGTCCCTAGATATACCAAGAGTTCATAGCAACTAGCGAGAATTGGGAAAAAGCGAACGGTTTGTGTTTTGCGGCTAGTTTTTCGAGGTCACTGGTCATAGTTGGCCCAGTGCAAATTGAACAAAAGCTAGCTCGAGGGCTCAAAAAACCACGTCCAAAACTGACATTCAATGGATGAGCACACAACGAGACACTTCCTACAAGTTCCCCTATATAAGGAGAATTCATCAGAGTCGATAGGACTGAGAACTAGAAAACCATTTTCAAACGGCGACAAGTCTTCTGGAGCGACAAGTCGAAATTGGTCTAGTTTGACATCGTCAAACTGCGATCGGAGGCCTACAAAATGGTTTTTCCGAAATATCCAGAAAAAGTGCTTTTCCCTAAACTAGAATGTTCCATGCAATTTTCTAGTATAAACACTAGAGGTTTGCGAAGACGGAAATAATTTCTCTATCCAAGTTTCAAATGGCGGTTCAAAATGAAAACCAACTTTCTAGATTTAACAACTTTCTACTACTATAAAATAGTGTAACAAGGCTCCTATAAGAGCGTCAAAAGATCTCATATGTTCGTTTGGGGTCAATCCAAAGGTCAAGGTGACTCCTCGCATACCAAGGTACACGAATAAAGCTTAACATCTCATTTTTAGAGTTACGAAGGGTACTTAATGAGTCTCCTGAAAAATGTAAAAATTAACTATTTAAATAGGGAGAAGGTCAACATTATTACTTGGGAAGTCAATCTCATCTTGTTGATAAACCAATATTGAAGCGATCTAGTTGGGTAAGAAGTTTTCTAAATCACCTCAGAATGAGGGTGGAAGTTCATGGTTTAATGCAAAAGAGTTATTTTGATTTTGTGAGTTACGACACGACATTTCATTGTTTTTGCAACGAGTTGATATAAACATTTAACTGTATTAAAATCCTAATATTTTAAAATTCTATTAAGTTACAAAAGAGAACTAAAGCACAAGAATTATGAGAGGTAAGGGGAGATGAACCATGCCTGGGAGGAATGGAGTCGGTCAAACCCGTAGGCTTGGTTCCAAGATCTCGCTTGAGCACTTTGTCAACCAATTCACGAGCCTCGATCTAACCTCCATAACGTCACACAAACTTCCCGATCACTTGAATTTTTCCAATAGAATAAGTTGCCCATTATGTTCTAACAATTTTCTAGGGCCTGCACAAGGCTCCATTCTTGCACACGAGATGAGAGAATGTTGGCAACGGACAGGAGGCTCTACACCTATGAGTGTAGTTGCTTGAAAGTTTCCGAGCTTTTTCAACAAAACCACTTCATACAAATCATGTTATCGTTGTAGTCCATGGCACCACATTTCTTTCAAGTGTTGATCGAATAGATCACATGACAAAACAACTTCTATTTCAGTCTTATTTTAAAAACAAGTTGGACTTGCTTTCACATGCCTGGAATAGCATTTGTTCTGAAAACACCAAGCATTATTGTCGAGATGATTGTATACCCCATCAGCTGAACCAAAATCACCATCTTCAGGGGGGAAATGAAAATCTGAAACTTACGAAATGAAATTGCATGAAATTGTTTGAGAAGGCAGAAAGAGATCATTCTTTGTGAAATAGGCGGGTCAAGGTGATCAATCATTAATTCATTCATTCACATTCCTCTTCCAATGGGGATCATTTTTTCCTTCAACAAAATTATGGGTATCATTTATTTTGGGTATATGGGTGGGATTCTTTTTGGTATGTGGGTGTCTTTCTTTAAACCAGAAATCAGAGAAAATCAAGAAAGTAAACTAGGTAGAAAACAATCAGAAGAAAGAACTGGGAAATGCATGTGTATTGAAATGGGTGTTTGAGATCCGCTAAGAGCCTAGCTAAATTGACAACATATTGTTGAACTAGTAGGGGGAAACATCCTTATCAGTGGTTAAAAGTGAGGGAGGCTAGGAGAAGCTAATGGCGTGCACCATGCAGTTGCAGTAAAAAACCAGAGTCTCTTCTAACTACAACACCTGACCAAACTCCTTGCTAAATGTTCGTGACCTACTTTAAAGCTCACATTTTGGCACTGGCTGGGAAAACATGGCAAAGATGAACTGATCAAGTTGGAGGCTAGAAATGGAGCAGCTTCATACGTCCACCAAAGCATTTGAAACTACCACATCTGAAAAAATTTCTCTCTCCATTATGCTTTGATGGAAGTCCATGCAGGGTTCAGGAGCTCGAGTTTGGCACAAAGCTTGAGTACGTTGTAAATGTAACTCATCGGGTTGGAGACTGTTTTACTGCAATGAGAAATGGTGCAACCTGTCTCTTAAGGAAACCCATGCATTCCTTACATAGCTGAAATACTCCATGAGAGGTTGTCTCCCTCTTTCATTTGGTTGAACATTGTAATAGCGTCAGTCCTATGAGATGCCCTTGTTAGAAAGTGCCACCGGGACAAAAACACAATAATATCACCAGAAAGGCTTCCTCACCGCCTTTTATGCACTCAAGCAGAAGCCCACACAGTTCAAAATCTCCCCTCACACATTCTTTAACATCCGATGGGTGCACGAGAACAGGTCTAGAGCTTCTTCCCATGGCGGTGGCTGGGAGAGAGTTGTAAAAAGGAAATGCGTAGCAGAGAGTGGAAGAGACAAATCTTTCAGAAATCACCGGTCAAAGGCAAGGAAGACAAATACTAACAAAGGCTGCGAGGATGCGTGACAAGGGAAGAACCACCATGTCCTGTAGACCCCTGCCACACTCCAACACGACATCTCGAAATCTGATCACACGTAGCACTAAATACTTTATTATTTTATTTTAAAATTTGTGTGGCACTACACTAGCCAAAGTGTCATCCATGATTCCTTGGGCACACTTGGTACTACAGGAAGTTCATTAAAGGGTATGCCAACATTGTCATGCCTTTGGAAATATTACTTAGACATAACAGTGCCTTTCAGTGGGGAGAAGTGCAAAGAGAGGGCATTTGACACTTTGAAAGATTGGCTGGTCACCGCACCTATTTTACGATTCCCTTCTTGGGATAAGCCTTTCCATGTCCACGTAGATGCCTCTGGTACAACACTTAGAGCCGTTCTTGCACAACTAGGTGAGGGAATTGTTGATCACCCCTTGTGTTTTACAAGTAGGAAGTTAACACCAACCAGAGCGAGAATTATACAACGGCCGAGCGTGAGGCATTGTTTATGATCTACGTGCTTCATAAGTTTAGATAATATTTGTTGGCAACTTCCTTTATATTCCACATCGACCATATGGCCTTGAAGTATTTAGTAAACAAAGCCATGTTGCAAGGGTGCATATGTCATTGGGTACTCTTATTTCAAGAATTTGAGTTCACAGTAGTGGTGAAACCTGGAAAGAACAATTGTGGGCCTGATCATTTATCAAGAATTGATTAATGGGAGGATGCGAGAGCATCGAGGACACTATGCCAGATGTGTAACTATTTAGGTTATGGCATGCGCCCTCGGAGTTAGAAGACATTGTTGTTTTTCTCAAGGAAGGTGTGGCACCCAAAGGAATGAAAGCGTTGGAAAGAAAGAAGTTAGCCATACGTGTCGCGCCCTACATGTTAATCAATGGAGATTTGTATAAGATGGGTCGTAATGAGGTTTTACGCCAGTGCGTATTGGAACATGAGCACGTGGCAATAATAGAAGAAGCCCATGGTGGGATTGTTGGAGGACACTATGCGGGAAATGCAACCACGTGCAAGATTCTAACCGTAGGGCTTTGGTGGGAGATAATTCACCAAGATTGCATTGAATTTTGCAAGGCCTGTGACCATTACCAGTGCCTTGACAAGCCTAGAAAAAGGGATGAAATGCCCTTGTCACCCATAGCATCACGGAACCCTTTGAAAAGTGGGCAATAGACTTTGTTAGGCCAATATTGCCAAGTGCGGAGGACTAGCTCACGATATATTATTACCTATACTGATTATCTGACAAGGTGGGCAGAGGCCACACCCACAAAGGATTATACCACACAGCTACGGCTGCTAGGTTTTTATGGGAGAACATAATCAGCAGGTATGGATGCCCATTAAGCTAGACAAGTGATAGGGGTACTCACTTTCTAAATGAAACCGTCAGATTTTGTTGTCGAAATTCATGGTGGTCCACCACAAGACTACCGCTTATCACCCTCGGGTAAATGGAAATGCAGAGGCATTTAATAAGATACTTAGTCACACATTGACTAAGATATGTGATGTTGGTAGACAAGACTGGATGATAAGGTCTCATCATTCTTTGGGCGTACAAAACAACTTACAAAAGATTGAACAAAGCCACACCATTTCAATTGGTGTTTAAAGCGCGAAAGTAGTTCTACCAGGTTGAGTTTATGTTACTTCGTTGTGCATAGCGCGCAGAGGGTTGGATGATGAACAAGCGCTGGAAGAAAGAATTGATGAATTGATAAAACTGGACGAAAGGCTCTTGTTAGCCAGGTGGAGCCAGAAAACTGAAAAAGCTAAGAAAAAGGCATGGCATGACCGACATATTAAAAATAAGAAGTTTGAGGTTGGGTAGATGGTGTTACTATATGATTCAAAATTTATGCGCCATCCTAGGAAGTTGAAATTCCATTGGTTGGGTCCTTATGTAATCTCATACATCCTTGATTCATGCGTGTGCCAGTTACAAGCATTGGATGGGACAAGATTACCTAGACACTTCAATGGGAGTAGGTTGAAGCCCTACTATAAATAAGGCTTCTTGGTGTTTGTAAATAAGGTAGTTTTTCTAGTTAGTTTAGAATTTCCTTTATGCTTTTTCCTTTCATGTGTTTCCCTTTCGTGTTGTTGTCTTGTTTTACACCTTGGGCGTCGTAACCTTATTAATTTTTGAAGTTATGAATGTGCAAAGGGTCATGCATCATTTTAGTGTGGGGTGAGGAGATAAAGGGAAGCATGGAGAAATTACCAAGAGGATTGTGTTGGTAGACCGTTTGAGTGACCCTGTTAAAAAAATGCATTAAAGGGAAAAAGGAAGATTGGTGGCAAGATAAGTCTACATTGGAAATCCACGTACAAAGGAGAGCACATAAACAACACAAGGTAGGTGAAGCAAGAGACATGAGGACAAAAGAAGTGCCTTCGATGCTAGTGACGTGCGCGCAAGAGTCTTCTGTCAAGATGGATTGTTTGCGCACCAGAAGGTTGGGAGAGTTGTCTGCGTAAGGATTGGGTGCGTGAGTAAGGGCGCTGAAGTCGGGTTTTGTTTGAAAAAGCCACATTAAATATTATCGTATGGTGGTAGGTGGCCTAGCCTTTAATGCGTTAAAGCAAGAAAAACTATAAATACAAGGGTGGACACTTCATTATTTTACTTTGCGCATACGAGAAGAGTTATATTTTTTTGAGAACTAGGGTTTCAAGAAGTGACTCGTGCGAAGAAAAATCACTAGAACTCGAGTGTAATCGGTCCATTTGATCTACAAACCAGAGCAAAAGTAACTCACGGACGTAGGGAGTATTGTGGAGAAGTGTCGTGGAGAAAAGAAGAAATTTGAGTTAGGGTTTGAATTTTAGGGCACATGCACTGTAGTAGAGAAATTATTCACGAGATTAAGATTTAAACCGAGATGAAAGAAAAGGGTGAGATGACAACCACTAAACCAGCTAATAAACAAGCAGAACCTTCTAAGAAAGGAAAGGGTAAAGGCAAAGGAAAACGAAAACAAGAAGAAATACCTGAGAGACAAATGAGGAGTGGTATTCAGAAATGCAATACCCGGATGGAGTTTTGCTAGGGCAAGAATGGGAGTCTCGCCGAGGAAAATGACCGTAAGCGATTATAACCATCGGTCGAGCACAATTGAGAAGGAGATGGTGCTAGAGTTGGTGCGCCCAACAAATAAAAGAACATCAAATGGGTTGTTGATTTACAACGAAATGAGGTCAAGATAAAAATGGAGAAGGTGGGACTTTTACAACTTTATGAGTTGCCTTACTTTGGGAATCCTGAGCGCTTGTACCAATGGTTGATGTCGCGCATCCATGAGGACTTCTTCCATTTCATAGGGCGCAAGATGCGCATAATGCCCCAGTTGATATCACTCTTCACAGGCCTAATCTATGAAGGGGACAGTCTTGAGGATGAACTCCAAGATGAGGAGGTGATTAAGGAGACTGTCACATCCCATGAGTACAAAAAGGGATTGAGGTATTATGAGATCTTGGACATCAGCGACCCTGTGATGAAGATGGCCATGCACCTTTTTCAAAATTAAATAGACAAGAAAGGTGAACCCAGGTGAACAAGCCTTGGTTAAATGTCTATAGGAAGATTGCAGAGGGCACCATCTACAACCTATCCGCATACATTGTGGATGAGATTATCAGCAGCGCGAAGAGGGAGGCAAAATCCACTTTGGCACTATTCTCGGTGTTTTCATAAATCGGAGTGTCGGATGCATCCGACAAGTTTGTTTTTGAATACCATGATGAAGACCCTTCGCCCACAAAGAGGTTTGAGAAATATACGTGTGAATCAATGACTGCAGTACATAAGGCATGCCTAGATAAATGGTATACACGCCTAAGGAATGCATTTGGGGCTGAATGGCGAATTCCTGAACAACTCCCAAGCGACCACCGGAGGAAAGGCAAAATTTTGGTATACCAACATTTCGCATTTGCATATTTGTGTTAACAGATGGCACTTGGAGCCCTTGGTGCAAACTCCCCTTTTCCTTCACAGCCCAATTCTTCCAAGCAGGGGTAAATAGATTCAAGGAGTCCAAGAAGTTGGATCTTGATCTACCCAACCTAGACAGAGAGCATAGAGAGATGCGGAAAGGGTTGGTGTACCCAAGAAAGTGCACGTACGTTGAAAGATATGTTTCACATGAAGTACACATAGTGAGGCCTTTAACATTGCCTATTGCTAGGAAGGATGCAGCAAGGATATACCTTCGCATAAGGACAAAATTTGAAAAGGGCACATACCTTGAAAATGAGATATCTATTCTGATGACCCTACTGGCAGAAAGAATCCCGCGCCCAAGAGAAAGGAGAGGGAAGAACAAGAGGAGCCAAGGGTGGTGGAAAAATAGGTTGTAGGTACCCCTAGGCCAAGTACCTACATCCACAAGAAAAGAGGACGGTGGTCAAGGAGAAGATCCCGTAAACCAAAAAAAGCCACCATCTAAAGAGGAGAAGGCCACATCCCCTTCTCTCGGAGCCTTCAACCGAGGAAGAGGAGAAGAAGATAGAAGAATCAGGGTCTAAGCAAAAAGAAGGCTTGAGCGCCTATAAGGGCGAGGCGGATGAAGACAGAGAAGAAGATCCTGAGGTAAATCAGGAACCAATTGAGGTGCACGATTCAGAAGAAGAGGATGGAGAGGAGGTAAAGAATGAGTTCATCTTCACACATAGGCAGGGCACCCAGGAGGAGGAAGGTGCCAAGGATGGAGAGAGGAGCGAGGAGGCTAGTACAAAAGAGCAAGTATGCCCAAGCTCACTGAGGAGGAGGTAAATGAGAAGGCGATAAGGGAGGCTGAAAAGATCATTAAGACCTTGGTCGATGAAGAGTTGGAGTGCAATGCAGAGCTTGTGTTGGATGAATTCAAGGAAGAGAGCAGAGAAAGAAGCCACAGCAACACAAAAGGGCCCACTTTAACAGTAACTATTCCCAAGGGCATGCGCACGGGAAGTAAGCGCGTGGAAGGAGAAAGGGCAATATTGGGTTATGTTGATGACCCTAACAAAGTGTTACGTGCGTGTTTCCATAGTATCGTTCCAACCAAGGAAATCACAGCAATGGATTCCTTCGACCTCGAGGGTGGATACCCGCAAATGAGGAAAATGCTCTCTTGGGATTTTGATTCCCACCTTGACGAACCTGAATTCAAAGTCAGCCATGGGGCGGTGATAACACTACCTGAGACAAAGGGGACAACCCCATTATAAATGTGCAACAACTGTCAGATGAGCAAGTGTGCAACATGCTCAACAAGGTCTCAGTAGAGGTGGAAGCTAGGCTCTTTGGCAGGAGTGATAGGGTTAAAGTCCTGGAGGACCTAATGGAGAAAAAGGAGGAAGAGCTAGCTGAGTTAAAAAAGAGCCTAAGCCTTGAGAAATTGCTCAGCCACCTGCGCTTATTGTAGTGTGAGTGAAGGAGGAAAAGGCCAAATTACGCGAGGTTCACAAGAAGGTGGAGCTCATTTCAAATGTAATCATCCTAAAGCACCTAGACTTAACCCCTCTCACGTAAAATTATAGTTCTTCCTTGAATGCCCGGAATACTTAACTCAGGTTCTCACCATGGAAAGGCAAACCCCTGGCCTTAGAATCTACAGAAGAAGTAGTTGCGTGCTTAGAGAAAGAAGACAAGCTAAAGGTCGTTGTGCTCATAGTAGAATACAACAAGGTTCTTGTTGATATAAAAATTGCTACCCAAATAGCTGGGTCGCATACAACCATTATGCGAAACCAAGATAAAGTGACAAGCATGTTGCTTGCCAATGACGAAGCAGAACTAAAGGACTTCAGGGAGAAGAACAAGAGCAATAGGGCAGAGCGAGAAAAGATCCTGGCCAGGTGGAAAAGAAATCAGAAGCTATTGAGATCCCGAGGGCTCAATAAAAACCGGCTTAAGGAGCTATACCCGGTAATCACAAGGAGAATGGATGCCTTGGAAGATATGGGCAAAGAATTGGAAACAGTGGTGGAGACCTTGAGCACACAAGGGGAAGGGTTAAATTTTGATGAGGTGAGTACATTGGTCGGTAATCTTTTCCAGAAGGCACAGGCTGAAGTCAGCACATGGGATACTCTGGAGGCCGACCTAAGACAAAATTTTCCCCTCTTACTTCTTTGAGTAACACAATATCCCTTTCTTCTTTCTCTTCCCCATTCTTTATTCTTTCCCTTCATTCTTTCCCAAGGCAAAGCCTTTACATTTTATTATATTCTTTGAAGGTTTCTGAGGGCAAAGAACATGTGAAGTGTGGGGTGATGTTGGGCCCCTGAAATAACTACCTAGTCATGAAGGCACATAAGCACGCACAACCGGAGAAAGCACGCAAGACAAGGCATGCGGGCGTAGGGTTTGAAGAAGGGTTCTTGTGGAACCTAGGATGTGCACCCACGAAGCGTAATCCGGACTTAGCCATTTTGGCCTATCAGGTAGTACTCATGAAATACGTGACCCGTGTAGATAAGGTTCCATCCTGGCAACAGGGTGACCTAGAAGGAATATGCTTTGCGAGATAAGGTTCTAAAAGCTAACCATGACAAGATAAGGAGTGGTGAGTGCAGGCCTAGAGAAGCATGCGCCTAGGGTGATCCACACTTTGACACTTGGCGCCGATCTAAGACTAAAGAGTTTGTGTGGCACTTCATATGCCTATATATATACGCGCGCTTAGGGGATGAAGATGAATGTATCGATCACCAAGAGAGACAAGTTAGAGAGTAGATATAATTGGGTAGATAAATATAGGGAAGGATGTACTAAGAGGGCTTGGGGATATAAGTTTTGTTTTGAGAACCTACTTGTATGGATCCAGATATGATGCATGACTGTGGTCTGTCATTTTGTGATATTTTGTATTAAGCATTGAATGAATATGATAAGGTTACCAAATATATTAAATCAAGATATCTTTACTTATATCATCTGCATCTTTCCTTTATGGTCTTGTTCTTGTATGTTCATGAACCATGAATAAATGCTAAGTCTCTTTGTGGGTTTATTACTTTCTAAGTCATGTTAAATCATTAAGCGCTTTCTATTTTGACCGTAAGGGTATAGAAGTCGCCATTCGAGCTATATAGTCCTTACATGTCTTTTAAATCACTAAGTCAAGATCATGAATGATGTTTTCCACTAGACTCACATAAAGGAGAGACTCGGCTCCCTCTCACGTGCCTCGGGTGAGCACCCAACTCTGTTGGGTGATAGGCCGGCGCACATGAGGTTCCCTTGTTCTTTGGTGGGTGCAAAAATGACTATAGTTGGGTCTTGGTTTTGTACCCGTTCATTATAAACATGTGACAATGAACTTTGTCTTGTGTTGTCTTATTATTTACATGACCCGCATGTTATATCCAATGGGTTCATGTTTGTCTTGACATCACATGTTGTGTGGAGTTTGGTGAGTAATCTATGTATTGTCTTGTATCAAGTAATAAGAGTCAAAAAAATTTATCCTGGTATATTTTGGTCTTATGTTTGGGTCCCACATGGGTGGGCGCTACACATCCCGTATTGGAATAAATACCAACAAATAAGGAGATGGTAAAAATGATTCATAATACCTACAAAATAAAAACTTACACTAATCTTCATGTAAAGAAAATATTGTTTACATTAATGAAAAAAGTAGATCTAATACAAGGCAAAATGATTAAAAGACAAACTCCATAAAGCAAAGTGTTGATTCCTACATGAAAAGGAAGTTAGTCAAAACATATTTAGCTCCAAAAATAATATTTTTCCTTGACAACTTATAATAAAAAAGTAAGCACAAAAGTAAGGAAGACATAATTGTAGCCATGTATCAAAAGCTCTAAATAAATAAGGAATATGAAGTTTATAAAACATCATAGATATGTTTAAAAATATAATAAAGGTTAGCTTTAAAATGTGAAAATAGTATACATATACTAACCAAAGAAATCATATAAACATGGTGTTTGGTCTTTCACAAAATATTTCTTACATATTTCACTTGAATACTTCTTAGAAAAGGAACATTATTGTCCTTTGAAGATACAAAAACTTGGGATCCAAATTTTTTAACATTGAATTTATTGGGTTTAATTGTTTTCCAAGGGTATAGTCCTTTCAAAAACTATTTGCCAATAATAAAAAAATTGTTTTCCAACAATGAAATGAGTCATGATTTGATTTACTACAAGATTTACATGGATGCAATTTCCAAGATTTAAATTATGATGCCCATGTTTAACATAATGCCCACGAATTTTAACATTGTTAACTAGAGTATGAGCATGAAAAGCATTATAATCACAAAAAGTCTTATGATATTGAAAAGCACTATTATGCAATGTCCTTCTTTGAGGGGGACAATACGGCTTCAAATTTCCATTAGAGGCATTAAAACCGAGTCTTGCAAAAAATTTATAAGATTTAGACAAAATGGGCTCAAAAATGCCATTTTTATCCTTACCAAGACCACCTCCATCAGAATCGATCGATTTTATTAATTTTAAAACAGTGTTAGAAGTATGGTTTTGCATAGATAAGAATTCATTATCTAAAGGGGAAGAAAGATTTATGTCAATATTAACATTAGAAACATGTTTTTTAAATGATGCAATCTTAGTAGTTAATGTGTCAACAAAATTATACATGTTTTCTAAATTTATGTCATTTTTTTTTAAATACATTAATAGTCTTATTTTGACATTCAATTTGACATTTAAGAGTAATAATTTTATTATCTCAAGAATAAATTTGTTGATTTGTTTTTTTAAAAGCTACAAATAAATTCAATTTAAAATCCATAAAAATAAAATATATTAAAAATAATGACCATTAAATAAATAATGTTAAAAAATAACACTCAACAATTTATTGCAATTCAAAATATGTTAGAAATTCATTTCAACTAAAAAATTAAGAGGAAATTGGGAAAACACACACACACACACACACAAATGATTAATTTTTAAAGATAATGAAGTTGGAAAAACAATTCCATTAAAAAATGTTTTAAAAGTTTTTTTTTTTTTTTTTTTGATGATTTTAAGAGATTTCATCCCATAACCTATAATGTAATTTATTTTATAAATTTTAAAACATTTTCCAATATATAAGGGAACAAATTCAATAAAAATATAAGAAGCCTAGATGTCAAAATTAAAGCTATGAGTTGTTTTCCACACAATTTTGTTTTTGAAAATGGGTATTAACTATTCGAATAACATCGTAAATTATGATTTTCTCTTAAACCGTGATCTGGTTTGACTTAAATTTTAACACTATTCTCCTAACATATAAAGTAAAAAAACATTAAAATTTACATAAATTCAAATTTTAAATAAAAATTTATGATCAATTTTATATACGGGAATTAGAAACATAACATGAGTTAAAAACTCAAACAAAATGACTCTTTATTCTTCTTCATTTACAAAGACAACATACGAATGAAATTAGATCACATAAGACTTAATAATCTCTCAAATGGTGAGAAAAAAATTCTCACGATATAATTTCACAGTAGAATAAATAAATATTAATATTGCATAATGTTGGGATATTTAATATACCCAATCAAATAGTAAAATCCAAAAATCAATATACGAGGCTCACAACATTACTTCAAAACTTTCCATTAAACCCAAAAACCATAGGGTTGTAGACCAATCTAGGCCCAATTTGTTCTTATAGACCTTATATGGAATGACCCCATGTCATGCCCCTATAAGGTTTTACCGTGTGGAGCGAATTGATTATTAGAACTCGCGCATTTAACCTACTCATGCCCTTGTAACCTACTCTAAATTTAATACTATGTACTTGTACCTATATATAGATCTTGTAAATGTATGGTAGAATCTATTAAAAGCTGGAATTTTGGGTGAAACTACCCTATCTCTGGGAATTTATAGAGAGTTCGATACCATACCATGGTCCTAACGGATTCTGTATGGCATTTAACATGTTTGAATTCTACCTCATTTTAGTATTTGTAGCCTTTTTTGAGGATCTTATCCATAGAGAAATTTGATTATATATTGTGTAATATTTTTGTATTTTTATTAAAACCTTATTTAATGTCCATTCTTTTTATGCACATGTGATTAAAAAAATTAGTGTGTGGCTAAACAAATATGTGTACTAATGTAATATATGTCGCTTAATCTATAGGAGGATATTGAAGACTGAAGTGATGACCACCATTGAGAATCTATACCTATACATAGGTTTGTGCATGGTGGAAATTATCTTGCTAAGAACAAGCCATATGAAACAAACACGAAGCATAATACATGTAAAGAATAGCATAAATAGAAAATAATAGTTATCATAACCTAGTCCATAGTAAAACAAGTGTGTAATCAGCATATAGATTGTGTCATAAGCCATAACAAATAATAATAGTATAATCATCACTGTAAACTATAAATATTAGAGTAATAGAAGAAACATTACACCTTCAAGTAAACACAAGTATGTCAAAAATAATCGATATATGAATGGAGCCACAATCATAGGATACATACGGTGTCATAAGATAATAAAATTAGAAATAAAAATGTGTCACAATCATAGAAGCAAATGCATACATGCAAAGTAGGTATGAATTCAAAAACATGGGACACGGGCACATTATCACAAGGCAATAAAATTCCTTAGGCCATATAAAAGTAAACGGTCATAAAATTACAATTAGATAGATCCATGTATTAATAAATCAAGAAATACCTTTGTATAAACTAGTAGTGACAAATTTATAGTTCAAGTATATGTAACAACTAGTATTAGTGAGAAAAGAAATATAAATGATAAGTTAGCACTTTACAAGAAACGTGTTAGTTCCAATGACCCAATATGTAGAAATAAAACTAATGTATGTAAATCATCAATATGAGGAAGGTGTAAAGTAACACGTAATGAAACAAAAGTACCTATAAATTCTTGATGGATGTCCCCAAGAGAGTAATGTATGGAACACTACTATCTCTTATCATTTTGTAATGATATGTGAGTGTCACGCAACAAGCTCAAGATACCTCATGAACGCATGTGTGATAAGAATATATATGCTATGCATAAAATAAATGTAACCAACATGATGTATAAAGTAACACGCTTTCCAAGTAAATTATAATAGATTTTGTAGGTTTCCTCATATTTGAATGTTTTTGTATTATTTGATTATTTGAATTATTTTGTATTATGTGATTATTTGAATTTTTTATATTGTTTTAAAAATAGCTATGTACAAAAATGTGGCTAGCATGATCTCTAAGACTCTACTTTGGAATTTTACGAGGCCACAAAAATACTATTTCTACTTCCAATTATTGAAAATGACAGAGAAATTGAAAGCTAGTGAATGAATCTTAGTGCTTAGAACTAATTGCAACAAATATAATGAACAACTCAATGCAAACACAAGATTTTTATCTTGGAAACCCCTAATTTGATGAAAAATAGTCGGGAAGGGAAATTTCTCTTTCTTCCCACTTATATATTGGCCAATTTAAAACAATTACAAACTACAAAAAGTATGAAGAAAGACAACAATGTTACTTCCACCCTCTATACTTATTTGCTCTGCACTTTCACCTTGCTTCTACAATTCAATTCCAGCACCAAAGTCTTTTTTCTCACTTCTCCCATGAATCGATGATCTAATTACACTTGTTCTCTTTCTTAAATAGCTTGCTCCCCATGTCCTCCCATGCACTGGAGAATGGGAAGAGACATCCAAGGAAGAGACATGGTCAAGATGTTTGAAATTCATGACCATTTTTGGTTTTGTTTATTTTTGTTTCATTAGTAACAGGATCATCGGTTAATGCGAGACTAGCGGTTATGCAACTGCCGCATTAACAGTGGTTACATAACCCCGGTCTGCAGGCAGAGGGGTTGTTATGCAACCGCTACTCTATACAAAGTGGCGGTTTTGTAACTTAACAATCTTCTCTTCTTTCTAATTGATTTTTCTTCGGTTTTTGTTTCTATGATGAAGTGGTGTTTCTTTAGATCCCTATGGATCATAGAATAATATCTATTCGATGAGGGATTTGTGAATATAAATTTCAAGTGTCATAGGTAAATAGGACGCAAGCCCCTCAAATGGTAGAAGAGACAAAGTATATTTTTGTATGATCGGTGTAGAATCCATTGGGGGTTCATTAGCTAAACAATATCGTAGCACGTGAGTTCATATTGAGATAATTAAAATTAATAAAAGTAAATTCAATATATCGGTAGACATGAGGGGGTGAAAGGGTTTAATCTATTAATATTTTGAATCAGGTATTGGGAGTAGGTTAGAGAGGTGGGCTAAAGGAAAGGGAGGTTTAATTTTAATATAAAACTAAAGCATTTGAGCCCTAGTTTTTATAATTAAATACATTAAAATTGCAATTTAAGGAGTGTGGTCATAAATTTAAATTATAATCTCTTTTTGAATAAAGAAATCTCAATTAAGAGATTCTTAACCAAAAATAATAAGATGGTAGAAAATTCAACAAAAGTGATATTATTTCACCATCTTAATTATTTGAAAAACTATTTTAAATGAATAGAGCTTAACATTTATAAGGTGATTGGTAATAGGTATTGAATGCATTTAAACTATCTTTCAAGAGAAAATGCATATTAAAAAAATTGAGTAAGAAATATGATATATTTTCTGTTTAATATATTAGGGTAGAAATAAAAAGGGGTAAATAAAATTGTCATGGAAAAATGGGTAAGTAAGGTACATAGAAAAATAGGGGTTATTTTAATTCTAATAATATAATGGGAGGGGTATTATCAATTGAATAATTAGAGGTAAAAACTAGAATTAAGGGTATTCTTTAATACCCTTCGAACGAACGTGTTATACCATAATTTTACTAAGTGAACCCCTCGTGTCCTCCATAAGATGCAAGTTTTTAGGGTTCTCTTTTTTAGCCATAAATTCATTGGTTCTATTAAATGTTCCTAATGTAACTATTTCCATATTTATATGATCAAGGTTAAATTATAGGTCTAATTGAAGTTAAGCGTATAATGTTTATGGCTAGATGAACTACATGTTGTTTATGTAAATGCACATTCTTATTGAACATTTGGTAAAATTACATTTCCTTAAACATTTTATAGGCTTCTAAGGTTACATATTATTTCAATTGTGATACATTTGATTGTTCGTGATAATTCCCTTTCATTTGTTTCAAGTTGTTAACCTTAGCTATTGTGTGTTAAATTACTTGCATATCATTAGAATCTTAGGATATTTGTTATGATAAATATTATTTTATGCCTTCCAAAATCTCATTAGGAAGATTGATGGAATAAATCAAAAACTAGAAGATTTTGTTGAAATTAATTCAATTAATACTAATACTACAACATATTGATTATTTAAAGTCAGAGACAAAAGTCAACTCTAAGTGCAGGCATTATTTTAAAATGCTAAACTCATATTTCAAGTTGCAAGTTTGTTCTGACCAAAGATGTCCACATTAAAAAGACATTATAATTACCAACTATAAAGAGTGACATTAGGCCAATGTGTTATGTGACTTACTTTGTGATGTTTTTTTCCCATCCTAAGGCTTTAATTTTGTCTCAGTGTAATCTATGAATTATATGTGAATTTTTTTACATGCTACTTTTGTAACTTTGGTTATTCCTTAGTTAAATTACAAATTATGTCACAGATAACACTAAAAACTAATTTATGGGTGGTAATAGGGAGTTTTGACAAGGATCCCACCCTTTTACCTAACAACTCAAATATGTAAACTTTGCATGCTTTAAAGGGACACCAATAGACAAAGGAAAATAACCCAAAAACAAACAAACAACCAAATAAAATCATAAATAAAACAATTACTTAGATTAGCATCAATCACGATCCATTCTAGGATTAAGGGTCATCTGAAGAGGATCTAGGCCCTTTTTAGGAGGGCCTTTCTTACTATGTTGCATAGTGTTCTAGACATCGTTGACATTTCCATTTTCAGAAAAATAGGGTCTACACGTTGTGCTAAATTGAAAAACTAGGGTATAGATAATGTGTTGAATTGAGAAGTACGACACACATATTGTGTTGAATTCATAAAACTATTGCATGCTTATTGTGATCAATTCAAAAAAAGTAAGCTAACTAGATTTGGTTCAATATTTCCACTATAAACTTAGCTTGAATTGAAATCTTCATGTTTAAGTGGAAGGTATATATGTTTTTGCGGTACAAGATTCCATTTTGTTTGATTTTATTACATACTTTTAAAGTATTCTTTGTTGAATCAAATTTAAAAATGAATATCATTTTAGACCCACTATGTGTTACACGAACCCTACATAAATGCATTCTTATTGAATCTTGATTTAGAAAAAAATCAAAATTCTATTTTTGGAAATTCCTAAAAATCATCATTAGTAGTTTTTGGTAGCTTTTTAGTATTTTCCATTTTTAGGGTTCTTCAAAGCATTTATTGGCTTCAGATGATACAATGATAGCTAGAGTGCAATCATCGTAGGGAAACTTTTCAAGATTTCTCTATCATATTTCCAAAAGATCTTGCAGTTTTTAAGATATGAACCCAACAAGGAACACTAAAAATATAGTAATAATAGGACACATCTAAGGTTTTTTCCTCTTCTACCTTTTCAAATCCATTCCTAAGGTGAATAATAATGGTTTTCATGTAAGGTGACTTTTTGGTTCCCACATGAAACCCTTGATATTCTATTTTAAGGATTTTTTCATATTCTCCATTGTATAGTTATAAAGTAGCTTGTTTTGAATAAAGAGATAGAGGCATACATCTTTTCTATGGATTTTTAGATTTTTATACATTGTGAATTGATATAAAATTAGTTTTTTCTATAGCTCTTTCATTGTGGATTGATTTCTACAACACACAAAACACCATTTTTACTGCATTTTCCACTACATTATAGCAAAATGTGTTTATATGGAGTATATAATTCCTGAAACTTACTTGACACTTGTAAATACAACTAAAAAACAATGTACTTTTTAAAGTATTAAATAAAGAAAAATTATTTAACAAAGATAGAAAACTCTTTAAAAATTGGCAATGTCATACATTTTTGGTTTTCCAGGTGGGGTCGGCCGTTAAATCTAATCCTTGCTCCTTATGGGAAAATAGGTAGATCGTCCATAAGGTGGCTGATTACTTGTCAAATGCTTTATCATCGCCTCCTCTTTCACTGTGAACCGAAACCAAACATTAAAAAGATATATTAATAATAAATATTTGAAAGAGGCTAAAAAATTTGTTAGGGCCGCAGAAATCATAGATCTCGCACTGGAATCAGGGCTGCGACCAAAACATGTTCCAGTTGTTGTTTTCAATCCACGTATATTGTCAGGCTTCTCCGACCATGTCCAGCACGAACCACGTCAGCAACTGGACACCCGACTTCAGTGAATAAGTAAAATACATATCTAACTCGTTGTTCACAAAGCTGAAGCCGTAAACATATTCTGTTGTCATTTCTGGAAGCCCGCTAAAGAACCGTTTGTTTTAGATCCCTCTTTCCTAGTACTGAATAGTCCCCTTCCACCGTAGAACAAATTTCTCGACTCTAGATGGGTCGAGCTCTAGCGTGAATGGTCCTGTTGCAGTGACATGAAGTCCACAAACACATTCCTCTGAGCGGGTGTATTCATTTGAACAAGTCCTGGTGATTGCACTTTGGGAATGAACTCGAGCTTCCCCTCCAACCCCATGCCCAGAAATCTCATGCTTTTCCAGACGACGAAAGGGGCGATAAACCTGGAAAAAATATTAATTTAAGGAAAGAGAATCAAGAGTGAGCAACAAAGAAAATTACCTGAGCACTGTCGCATCCAAGGCATGTTTAATGGCGAGCTCCAAGTGTCTAATTTCTGAACATCCCACATCCACCTAAAACCCAAGCACACGCAATTGTGGAAAGAAATGAAGAAGAAGATGTTTGAGGTGGAGCAACGAGATGGATCAAGAGGCATTGGCGAGCAACAAAAGCAGTGTGTCGTCAATGGAGCGGTAGTGGGCGAGAATGATGTGAGTTTTAAAGGTTCGAGAATGTCATCGCCTTGAAGAATGTTGACGATGGATTTCTAATAAACTTTTTCTTTACGTCAACCACAAAGTCATGTTTTGCGCAAATGTTTGGGTTGAAACATGTGTTCTTAATGGTGTTGTTAGCTCTATCATCGAGGTTCTTTACAACAAATCCTTCATTCACCTAGTTTGTCTTTACTTGTTGTCAAAAACTTTGATTGATACATAGTGCTTCATTGTCTACTTCAATTTCCTTTTCCCTCACCATTATTTCTCTTTCGGCATTATCATCACACACCTCAAGTGCGATTGCTAGTGGATAATGATTGTTAGTCTAAGACAAATTTGTATGTCAAGGAACATCGGTAGATCACATGGTTACATATTTTTATGGAACCATTACATTCATTGTAGATCAAAGAATGTGGTGGAGAGGAATAAGCCAAAAGGTGGCACTAATATCTAACATGCAAGTGTTTATGAGATATTTTTAATAAAATAAAAGAGGTGCAAGAAATTTAATGTGAATTAAGTAGATAAGAAAGACGCATACGCAGGAGGTAGGTGAAGGATGGTCGCTTTGGCCGACTGCTCAAGGTGTATGCCTACTAAGTACATGAGGTTTCTCTCGGGTGACACATACTCTTGAAGTGTGAACATTTATTTCGAATATTTGTTTTTTAAAATTTGTTTCCCAACACTCCACCGGGAATTGTAATCCGCCATTTTAATCTCTTGCCCATTGTTGTTGTGTTTTTATTTGGAATGGTGATGAGTAGGAGCAGGAATGAAATGTTATGTTTTAATGGGTTATATGGGTTATATGCTTTAATGGGTGGTGATGGTTTATATGGGTTATATGCTTTAATGTTTACTTGAAAATCGGCTCATCCGTTGAGAAAATCAGACCTTGGGATAGAGAGGACTCGTGGGAATCCACTTATACTTAATCCAAAATAATGGCAGTCAGTGGATTGAATTAATATGAAAAAAATCTGGGTTGTTAAAGGAAAAATTGGTCATTGTTTACTTGACAGAATTGTATACATCAAATTTCTCATTAAGCCTTGATGTTCCCAGTGGACCAAATTAATATGAAAAAAATTGGGTTGTTAAAGGAAAAATTGGTCATTGTTTACTTGAAAATTGGCTCATCCGTTGAGAAAAGTAGACCTTGGGATAAAGAGGATTCGTGGCAACAATTTTTGTGTAGGGTAAGTGTGGAGGACTTAGGCGGTAGAGGTTTGCATGAAAACACATAATGGACATGGTTAGTTTGCAGTCTATTTTATTGTTAGCAAAGAAGCATGATAGAATCATTGGAAATGTTCACATTTTCACATTAAACTTCCTGCCACAAATTATTCAGTCATATAGCTACACTTTATATCATACAACCATATCTACATAACATATCAGAAGCACCTATATACTATTAACCCATTTGAGCTGCAAAGTTACAATACCGACCCAAAGACATGGACTCTATTGTTACCATATTAGAAGGCATTTTCAACAAGATTTTGTTTTGTTTCGAACTTTACACGCCAAGTGTTTTCAAAATATCCTAAAATTTAAAGTCCAAAACCAAGGCTTGTTAATCCGTTTATGAAGATGGGATTTGGGAAAAATATACAAATTCCTTTCAAATCCCAAGGAAACAGTGGTAGGTTCAAAAATATATGTTACGGTTCTTCTTCTAGGCTCTACGTTTTTGTATTCTATCCTTACAAAGTGATCTTACATTCACAGGTCCAATGTCTACAAGCAATATGAAGGTTGAACATTGATTCCTATATTTTCTTATTGTTAGATGTGAAGTGAAACTTACAATTTCTACATGGTTCAAAATTAATGAGTTAATGGGATCCATTAGTTCCAGATACACCACATACAAACCGCCAAAGCACTCAAGGGGATTTAGACTCTTCTTAAATTCCATGAATCTACATCTCTCGATTATGTAACCAAACCCTTCACTCCCCTTACAATCCGAGATATCCAAACATGTACCAGATGGTGTATGGGATAATGCTTGGAGAGAAGCTTGAATTCGAACCTAGTATGCTCATCTTGAAATTTTAATCTTAACAACAAATGAGATACATTTTCCTATTTTAGCGATGAGATATTTTTTCTATTTTAGCTTATTAGTGAAAAATTAAAATTGACATTAGTATGCAGAATTTTCCAACATATCTCACTTATTATCTTGTAGGGACGTTTTTTAACAAGAAGATTTCTAATCATAAGAGACAGTGAAAATCATAATCTGTCTTCAATATTTCAACTCCTCATTACAATTTTTTCATCCAAACTCTCCTCCAAATGGAAAAATGAGGGATGACACTAGGTGAGAGTCCTAGAAAATTCTGGCAGAATAACTCAAATCAAATATATAAGATATAACCCAAAGGGGATCCATGCAATGCCAGGCAAGAGTCCAAGCAGAATAAATACACCTTCAAATCAAACATTTAACCCAAAAGGGAATCCATGCTATGCAATGGGGTTGTTAGGGGTGCGAGGTTATGACATATCAATTTATGTCAAATTTAGTTGCATCCCCAAATACTTTAATGTAACTACAAGACTATTTATACGTTTGTATCTAGTTTAACTAAATTCCAATAGACAAGGTTCCTGTGATTGATTAATACGATGGAAACACCGTCGTAGGACTAAAATTACAATAGCCAAAATAAATATAAAAAATGTATCATCTAATACTTACCCTGGTCTCTTTGTCTTCCTCTGTTTTTCTATCGTTCCGGCCTTGCTACATGTTTACTTTTAACCAAGTGCGATTCTTTGCACTTTCAACTATAGTAATAAAATTTCTCCCTTTTTTATCTTTTACCTTAGGTATGCGGAACTTTGCACGATGTTTCTATGGCGGTGCATTCATCTTCAAAACCTTCTACAACCGTTGTTTCAGAAGTTCGCTATAACAGAGAATCCTTCCGATTAGGTTGATTCATTCCTATAGTTTACTATTATAACTCACAAAATCGTACTAATAATTTTTAAATGTGTTTCATATTTTCATGCGCTATTGTTGTTTCGGCATTGGAATGTAATGCCTAATTTGGAATTTCCATGCAGTCTTATACGAGCGATCTTTTTCCATGTGGAGAGGAGTTGAACTACATCTCCCCAGTCGTTCACAAATCAACGGTGGAAAAATAAAAACTGTTAAAAATAACAACAAAAAATGAAAATGCCCTTCAAATTTAATGTCTTGTGAAAACCAAGATTGATGAAATTGACTATCAAGTAACGGGTTGCTGTGATGATGTTTGTTGGCTGCGAAGTTGTTGTTATCTGGCGGTTCTGGAGCTATTTTTTGGCGGAGTTATTATATGATGAATATCTTTTGTTTGCTTTTTGATCTTTTCTGCTACTTTTTGGATCATTGTACGTATGGATCCTTTCTTCTCATTTGTTGTCATATCTAGTTGAGCCCTCTTAGGTTGGCCGTTTTTCCCTTCTCTGGGTTGTTTCTCTCACCTATGCTATCTGGCTTTTGAGCCCTTTTGTATACAGGGTATAGTCCCTTCAAAACTATTTGCCCTTAATAAAAAAATGTCTTGTGAAAATATGAATAAGATTAAATTTGACATAGTCCCGTGAATGTCAGCAAAGCCCTTTCCCATAGGGGGGATGCCTTCGACGTAATCAGTAATGAATTATGCTTTATTTTTAGTAATGAATTTGCATTTTTTTAGGATATATGTGCAGGCTCTTTAATTATTGGTTTAAATTGCATTTTTATTGTGTTGTTTTTAAAGCATTTCTCTCTTTTTAAATATTATAATATTTATCCAAAACCATACACTTGTGATTAGTTCCCCAAAACCATACGATTTTAGATCTCTTGTGCCTCCACTCTCCAAAATCATAACTATACAATTTTGGGTTTTTTTGGTTTTGTGGGTCCTCTTAATTTGAATTAGGATATATTTTTCAGTTTTTGTTATTATATTAATAAGATTTTAATTTGAATACATAAATCCTATAAATATATAGAAGCATTAACACCTTTAGGATATTAATCGATAATTGATCTATACATCTAATTCGAGAGAGTCTCATTGTGAATTAAAGGCTTAAGAGTGGAAGTTAATTTGAATAATGTTTATTTCTTTATCAAGTATTCATTATATAGTAAAAAAGTTGTATACATAGAAACTACATTTATATTAGATTGTGTAGGTGAAGAATTATATTTACACTTGGTATGTCATTTTGATATTGTACATTGTTCGGGGGCTTGATAAATATCAAGAAATTTATTCTCATAACAATTTTAACACATGCCTCGAAATTGATCTTTTACCAACTCATTTTGCAAAACTAGATATAGTAGTCATACCGAGGAAGGTGCTTTGGATACAATCTCAACTTGTTGGTCGAACTTCCCTATAGTTTCCCATTAACATGGGAAGAATTTTATAAACATGTAAGGTTTTGAAATCATATAATTAATGAATATAGTCATCAAATCAAAAATTGGTGTGAAACAATTGCAAAAACCACATCTTGATAGTCATGGAAGAGTGCATGAATGACCCCAAATGAGTATTTTGATAGTTTTTGTGAAGTCCTCCATAAAATGCAAGTTTTTAGGGTTCTCTTTTTTAGCCATAAATTCATTGGTTCTATTGAATATTCCTAACAATTGTTTCCATATTTATATGATCAAGGTTAAATTATAGGTTTAATTGAAGTTAACTCGTATAATGTTTATGGCTAGATGAATTGCATGTTGTTTATGTAAATGCACATTCCCATTGAACATTTGGTAAAATTACATTTCCTTGAACATGTTATAGGCTTCTAAGATTACATATTGTTTCACTTGTGATACATTTGATTGAACATTTGAGTGTTTCAATTATAGGCTTCTAAGCATATTGTTTGAATTGATGCGTATTGTGATCAATTCAAAAAAAAAGTAAGCTAACTAGATTTGGTTCGATATTTCCACTATAATCTTCGTGTTTAAGTGGAAGGTATATATGTTTTTGTTGTCACAAGATTCAATTTTGTTTGATTTTATTAGATATTTTTAAAGTATTATTTGTTGAATCAAATTTTAAAATGAATATTATTTTAGGCCCACTAGGTGTTACACAAACCCTACATAAATGTATTGTTATTGAATCTTGATTTAGAAAAAATCAAAATTCTATTTTTGAAAATCCTAAAAATCTATCATTAGTAGTTTTTGTAGCTTTTAGTATTTTCCATTTTTAGGGTTCTTAGAAAGCATTTATTGGCTTGATGATAGAATGATAGCTAGAGTGCAATCATCATGGGGAATTTTTCAAGATTTCTCTATTATATTTCCAACAGATCTTGCATAGTTCAAACATTGGGTGTACAAGCTAGGAGATATAAACCCAACAAGGAACACTAAAAATATAGTAATAATAGGACACATTTAAGATTTTTCCCTCTTCTACCTTTTCGAATCCATTCCTAAGGTGAATACTAATGGTTTTCATGTAAGGTGACTTTTTGTTTACACGAAACCCTTGATATTCTATTTTCGTGGTTTTTTCATATTCTTCATTGTATAGCTATAAAGTAGTTTGTTTTGAATAAAGAGATAGAGGCATACATCTTTGCTATGGATTTTTAAAAATTTTATACATTGTGAATTGATATAAAATTAGTTTGTTTCTATAGCTCTTTCATTGTGGATTGATTTCTACAACACACAAAACACCATTTTTATTGCATTTTCCACCACATTATAGCAAAATGTGTTTATATGGAGTATATAATTCCTGAAACTTACTTGACACTTGTAAATACAACTAAAAACAATGTATTTTTAAATTATTAAATAAAGAAAAAATATTTAACAAAGATAGATAACTATTTAAAAATTGGTAATGTCATACATTTTTGGTTTTCCTGGTGGGGTCAAACATTAAATCTAATCCTTGCTCCTTATGGGAAAATAGGTAGATTGTCCACAGAGGTGGCTGATTACTTGTCAAACGCTCTATCATCGCCTCCTCTTTCACTATGAACCGAAACCAAACTTTAAAAAAGATATATTAATAATAAATATTTGAAAAGAGCTAAAAATTTTGTTAAGGCCATAAAAATCATAGATCTCACACTGAATCCTGTGGCTACGTGACCAAAACATGTTCCAGTTGTTGTTTTCAATCCACGTATATTTTCAAGTGGCTTCTCCGACCATGTCCAACACGAACCGCGTCAAGAACCGGACACCCAACTTCGGTGAATAAGTAAAATACATCTCGACCCGTTGTTCATGAAAGTCAAGTCCATAAACATATTCCGTTTTCATTTTCAATAGCCCACTAAAGAACTATCTGCTTTGATCCCTCTTTCCTAATACCGAATAGTCCCCTTCCATAGCAGTGAATGAATTGCTCGACTCGACGGGCAGTCGAGCTCTAGCGTGAATGGTCTTGTTGTGGCGACATGAAGTCCACAAAATGCATTCCTTTGAGCTGTATTCATTTGAACAGATCCCGACGATTGCACTTTGGAATGAACTCGAGCTTCCCCTCCGACCCCATGCCTAGAAATCTCATGCTTTTCCAGACGACGAAAGGGGCGATAAAACTGGAAAAAAATATTAATATAAGGAAAGAGAATGAAGAGTGATCAACAAAGAAAATTACTTGAGCAAAGATCCACGACATGTTTAATGTTGAGCTCCAAGCGTCTAATTTTGGTTTCCCGCATCCACCTAAAACCCAAGCACATGCAATTATGGAAAGAGAAATGAAGAAGAAGATGTTCGAGGTGGAGCAGCGAGACGGATCGAGAAGCATTTTGTGAGCAACAAAAGCAAACATTAAAAAGATAGCGGTAGTGAGCGAGAATGATGTGAGTTTTAAAGGTTCATAATGTCATTTCCTTGAAGAATGTTGAAGATGGATTTTTGATAAAAAAATCTCTGCGTCAACCAAAAATTCATGCTTTGCACAAATTTGTGGGTTGAAACACGTCTTCTTAATGGTGTTACTAGCTCTATCATCGAGGTTCTTTACGACAAATCCTTTCGTCCACCTGGTTTGTCTTTACTTGTTGTCAACAACTTCGATCGATACATAGTGCTTCATTGTCTACTTTAATTTCCTTTTCCACTCACCATTATTTCTCTTTCGGCATTATCATCACATACCTCACGTGTGATTGCTAGTGGATAATGATTGTTAGTCTAAGACAAATTTGTATGTCAAGGAACATCGGTAGACCACATGGTAACATATTTTTATGGAACCATTATTACATTCATTTGTAGATCAAAGAATGTGGTGGAGAGGAATAATCCAAAAGGTGGCACAATATCTAACATGTAAGTGTTTATGAGATATTTTAAAAAAATAAAAGAGGCGCAAGAAATTTAATGTGAATTAAGTAGATAAGAAAGATGCATACGCAGGTGGTAGGTGAAGGATGGTCGCTTTGGCCGACTGGTTAAGGTGTATTCCTGCTAAGTACATGAGGTTTCTCTCGGTGACGCATACTCTTAAAGTATGAACATTTATTTCGAATATTTGTTTTTTTAATTTGTTTCCCAACACTCCACTGGGAATTGTAATCCGCCATTTTAATCTCTTGCCCAGTTGTTGTGTTTTTACTTGGAATGGTGATGAGCAGGAAATGAAATGCGATGGTTTTGTGGGAGCATAGCAGATGAAGAAGAATTCTAAAGCAGTAATAGTAATGGTGATTAATGATCCCACATGCGCGGTGTGAGAAGTAGGAACGGAGAAGAGCGCGTATAAAATAGAGGGGATGGGGAAAGAGAAGGCATACTTACCTGGGTGGGGTCAATCGATGATCGTAAGGTCGATGGCCTAAAGAGGGCACCTTCATTGCACTATGAAGGGCTCTCTCTAGCATCTCCCATTGTGGAGAGTGCACATCATAATTTGATGACATATTGATTTACAGCTTAAGACATGGGAAGAACACTTGCAACATGTAAATAAAGTGTTGGAAGTTTTGGAGAAAAATAATATCTATGCAAAGCCATCCAAATGTTCTTTTGGTGTACAAGAGGTAGAGTACTTGGGTCACATTGTATCCCATGAAGGTGTCAAAATTGATCCTCATAATATCAAAGCTATGGTGGAATGGCTAAGGCCCAAAACTCTCAAAAATCTTTGTGGGTTCCTTGGACTAACAGTTACTACAGAAGATTTGTGAGGGATATGGTAGAATAGCAGCCCCACTCACTGCATTGCTAAAGAAGGATTCCTTCCATTGGACAGACATAGCCACTAAATCCTTTGAGTAGCTGAAGGAAGCCATGTGCAGCACCCCAGTTTTGGCTACTCCCAACTTCTCACAAACCTTCATTGTTGAATGTGATGCTTCAGGATCGATTGGGAGCGCTTCTAATGCAAGAAGGTAGGCTAATTACATTTGAGAGTCACCAATTCAAAGGAAAAGATCTGCTCAAATATGTCTATGAGAAATAAATGATGGTTATTCTTCATGCGGTCAAGCAATGGAGGCCCTATCTCATGGGTAGACACTTCAAGGTAAAAGTGATCATGATAGTCTAAAATACTTCTTGGAGCAAAGGTTGTCATCTGAGGAACAACAAAAGTGGGTAACAAAAATGTTGGGGTATGATTTTGAAATCATATACAAAAAGGGTAAAGAAAATGTAGTAGTTGATGCGTTGTCTAGAAGGGATACATCTGCAGATGCCTTACTATGTGGAATGTCCATGTTGAAGGCCGATTGGGTGGATGAAGCAAGATTAGAATGGGATCAGGACAAGGATACACAATATCTAATACAAAATATCAAGCAAGGATCTATAACATCTAACAAATTTGAGTGGAAAGGTAATGCGCTATGGTACAAGGACAAGTTATACTTGAGTAAAGATTTTGAGTTGAAGCATAAGATTCTTACAGCTACATGCCTCACCTGTTGGAGGACACTCTGGGTTTTTGAAGACATATCATAGAATAAAAAGAGAATTCTTTTGGGAAGGACTCAAGGGGAATATACAAAAGTTTGTATCAGAGTGTTTGGTGTGCCAACAAAACAAAGGGGAAATAGTTAAGACACCAGGTTTGTTACAACCCTTACCAATTCCTAGTCAGAGATGGGAGGAGGTATCCATGGATTTCATCACCGGATTGCCTTGTTCAGAGGGTAAGAATTTTATTTTTGTGATTGTGGATAGGCTCACAAAATATGCCCATTTTTGTGCCCTATCACATCCATTTTCTCGCTAGTACAGTCGCAGCTATTTTTTTGGAGACAGTTCAAAGGCTACATGGAACCCCGAAGATAATTGTAAGTGATCGTGATCCTATTTTCACAAGTAATTTTTGGACGGAATTATTTTCATGTTTAGGTACTCAGCTAGCTCACAGTTCATCTTATCATCCTCAAACTGATGGGCAAACAGAAGTGGTCAACAAATGCTTAGAGGGGTATCTACGTTGTTTTGTATCAGATAAGAAGGAAAGGTGGATTAAATGTCTACCACTTGCAGAATGGTGGTATAACACATCTTTTCATACCTCTTCTCAAATGACCCCATTTTTAGCATTATATGGTTACCATCCACCTTCTATCACTTCTTCCTTGCGGGTGACAACTAAGGTCAAAGATGTTGAGGAACACCTTCAACATCAATAACAGGTTTTGGCTAGTTTGAAGGATAATTTGGCATTGACACAAAACAGGATGAAACAACAAGCAAATCAACACCGTAGTGAAAGATATTTTGAAATTGGTGACTGGGTTTTATACGTCTCAAGCCTTACAAGTAGATGTCCCTAAAGCAACAGAAAAAGGACAACAAACTTTCTCCTAAATATTATGGCCCTTATCAGGTTCTACAGAAAATTGGCAGTGTGGCTTATAAACTAGAGTTGCCTCAATCTTCACACATACACCCAGTATTCCATGTTTCCTACTTGAAGAAGGTTATTAGATAGAAATATGAATCCTAGAAAGAGTTACCAGAACTTGATGAGGAAGGAAGAATACTTTTGGAGCCAGAGAAGATTATGCAAACACGTACTAAGCGGCTGCGAACCAAATAAATTAAGGAATATCTAATCAAGTGGAAGAATCTGAGCATAAAAGATGCGACCTGGGAGGACGAAGGTTTTCTGCAACAACATCCAGGATTATTCAACATTAAGGACAACATTGGTTTGAAGGGGAAGGGCATGCTACACCCTTAACTTATTACTTGTATTAGGATATGAGTAGCTGACTTGTGGCTTACCATATCATTTTATTATATCATTTATACTTTCTCATGCTTAGTAGGTCGGCCTTGGTGATGGCCATAACATATGAATAGTATATATAGGGGATTGTAGGTAGTAGTTCATCATCATTTGAGCATTTGAGTCTTATTATATGGTTTGGAGGTTGCCCGCTCAAAGTGGTGAAGCTATTCTAATTGCATATTAAGATCATTATTCGGGAATATTGTGTTATTTTGTGTTATATTGTTGCTCATGATCTGAATTATACAAGTAATTTCATTACTGATTCTTATATTTGCTTATTGTTAGATGTGAAGTGAGACTTACAATTTCTACATGGCTCAAAATTAATGAGTTAATGGGATCCATTAGTTCCATATACACCACATACAAACCGCCAGAGCAATGAAGGGGATTTAGACTCTTATTGCAAATTCCCGAATCTACATCTCTCTAATTGTTTAAACAAACCCTTCACTCCCCTGTTTTGAATCCAGATATCCAAACATGTACCAGATGGTGTATGGGATAATACTTGGAGAGAAGCTTGAATTCGAACCTAGTATGCTCATCTTGAAATTTTATTCTTAACAACAAATGAGATACATTTTCCTATTTTAGCGATGAGATATTTTTCCAATTCTATCTTATTAGTGAAAAATTAAAATTGACATTAGTATGAAAATTTTCCAACATATCTCACTTATTACCTTATAGGGACGTTTTTTTTAACAAGAAGATTTCTAATCATAAGAGACGGTGAAAATCATAAATATGTCTAAAATATTTTAACTCCTCATTACAAATTTTTCATCCAAACTCTCCTCTAAATGGAAAAATGAGGGATGACACTAGGTGAGAGTCCTAGAAAAGTCTAGCAGAATAACTCAAATCAAATATATAAGATATAACCCAAAGGGGATCCATGTAATGCCATGCAAGAGTCTAAGCGAGAATAAATACACCTTCAAATCAAACATTTAACCCAAAAGGGAATCAATGCTATGCAATGGGGTTGTTAGGGGTGTGAGGTTATGACATATCAATTTATGTCAATTTTAGTTGCATCCCCAAATACTTTAATATGTGTAACTGTAAGACTATTTATACGTTTTATCTAGTTTAACTAAATTCCAATGGACAAGGTTCATGTGATCGACTAATACGATGGAAACACCGTCGTAGGACTAAAATTACAATAGCCAAAATAAATATAAAAATGTATCATCTAATACTTACCTTGGTGTCTTTTTCTTCCTCTGGTTTTTTCTATCATTCGACCTTACTACATATTAACTTTCAACCAAGTGCATTCTTTGCACTTTCAACTGCACTAATAAAAGTTCTCCCTTTTTTATCTTTTACCATAGGTATGCGGAACTTTGCACGATGTTTCTACGGTGATGCATTCATCTTCAAAACCTTCTACAACCGTTGTTTGAAGTTCGCTATAACAAAGAATCCTTCTTATCCTTTATATTTTTACTATTATAACAAAGAATTCTTATATTTTACTATTATAACTCATAAAATTCGTACTAATTTTTAAATATGTGTTTCATATTTTCATGCACTATTGTTTTTGGCATTAGAATGTAATGCCTAATTTGGCATTTCCACGCAGCTTATATACAGAGCGATCTTTTTCCATGTGGAGAGGAGTTGAACTGCAGCCTCCCGACTGCTCACAAATCAATGGTGGAAAAAGCAAAACTATTAAAAATAACAACAAAAATGAAAACACCCTTCAAATTTAATGTCTTGCAAAATGTCCAAATGGACGTCAAATTTGACATAGTCTCGTGAATGTCAGCAAAGCCCTTTCCCATAGGGGGAACGCCTTCGATGTAATCGTAATGAATTCTACTTTTTTAGTAATGAATTTGCATTATTTTAGGATATACATATGTAGGCTCTTTAATTATTGTTTTAAATTGCATTTTTATTGTGTTGTTTTTAAAGCATTTCTCTCTTTTTAAATATTATAATATTTATCCAAAACCACACACTTGTGATTATTTCCCCAAAACCATACGGTTTTAGATCTCGTGTCTCCACTCTCCAAAATCATAAGTATACAATTTTGGGTTTTTTTGTTTTGTGGGTCCTCCTAATTTGAATTAGGATATATTTTCAATTTTTGTTATTATATTAATAAGATTTTAATTTGAATACATAAATCCTTTAAATATATAGAAGCATTAACACCTTTAGGATATTAATCGATAATCGATTATAAATCTAATTTGAGAGAGCCTCATTGTGAATTAAAGGCTTACGAGCGAAAGTTAATTTGAATAATGTTTATTTCTTTATCAAGCATTCATTTATAGTAAAAATTTGTATACATAGAAACTACATTTGTATTGGATTGTGTAGGTGAAGAATTATATTTACACTTGGTGTGTCATTTTTGATATTGTACATTGTTCGGGGCTTGATAAATATCAAGAAATTTATTCTCATAACAATTTTAACACATGCCTCGAAATTGATCTTTTACCAACTCATTTTGCAAAACTAGATATAACATAAATATACCGAGGAAGGTGCTTTGGATACAATCTCAACTTGTTGGCCGGACTTCCCTATAGTTTCCCATTAATATATGGGAAGAATTTTAGAAACATGTAAGGTTTTGAAATCATATAATTAATGAATATAGTCATCAAATCAAAATTTTGGTTTGGCTTAAGTGTAAGTTAATTGCCAAAACCACATCTTGATAGTCATGGAAGAGTGCATGAATGACCCCAAATGAGTATTTTGATAGTTTTCGTGAAGTCCTCCATAAGATGCAAGTTTTAGGGTTCTCTTTTTTAGCCATAAATTCATCATTTTTGCAAAAACTTATATTAAATGTTCCTAATGTAACTATTTCCCATATTTATATGATCAAGGTTAAATTATAGGTCTAATTGAAGTTAATCGTATAATGTTTATGGCTAGATGAATGGCATGTTGTTTATGTAAATGCACATTCTTATTGAACATTTGGTAAAATTACATTTCCTTAAACATTTTATAGGCTTCTAAGGTTACATATTATTTCAATTGTGATACATTTGATTGTTCCAAGGATAATTCCCTTTCATTTGTTTCAAGTTGTTAACCTTAGCTTATATGTGTGTTAAATTACTTGCATATCATTAGAATCTTAGGATATTTGTTATGATAAACATTACTTTATGCCTTCCAAAATCTCATTATGAAGATTGATGGAATAAATCAAAAAGAATTAAGCTATAAGATTTTCCCACATGTTGAAAGGAAGGGAGAAGAGCGCGTTGGAGGACACTCTGGGTTTTTGAAGACATATCATAGAATAAAAAGAATTATTTTGGGAAGGACTCAAGGGGGATATACAAAAGTTTGTATCATAGTGTTTGGTGTGCCAACAAAACAAAGGGGAAACAGTTAAGACACCAGGTCTGTTGCAACCCTTATCAATTCCTAGAAAGAGATGGGAGGAGGTATCCATGGATTTCATCACCGGATTGCCTTGTTCAGAGGGTAAGAATGTTATTTTTGTGATTGTGGATAGGATCACAAAATATGCCCATTTTTGTGCCCTATCACATCCATTTTCCACTAGTAATGATCCACAATTATTATTTTTGGAGACAAGTTAAAGGCTACATGGAACCCTGAAGATAATTGTAAGTGATCGTGATCCTATTTTCACAAGTAATTTTTGGATGGAATTATTTTCATGTTTAGGTACTCAGCTAGCTACGGCTCATCTTATCATCCTCAAACTGATGGGCAAACGAAAGTGTTCAACAAATGCTTAGAGGGGTATCTACGTTGTTTTGTATCAAATAATCGGAAAGGTGGATTAAATGGCTACCACTTGCAGAATGGTGGTATAACACATCTTTTCATACCTCTTGTCAAATGACCCCATTTTTAGCATTATATGGTTACCATCCACCTTCTATCACTTCTTCCTCGCAGTGACAACTAAGGTCGAGAGATGTTGAGGAACACCTTCAACATCAACAATGGTTTTAGCTAGTTTGAAGGATAATTTGGCATTGGCACAAAAGCAGGATGAAACAACAAGCGAGATCAACACCATAGTGAAAGATATTTTGAAATTAGTGACTAGGTTTTGTATGTCTCCAACCTTACAAGCGAGATGTCCCTAAAGCAACAGTAAAAGGACAAAAACTTACTCCTAAATATTATGGCCCTTATCGGGTTCTACGAAAATTGGCAAGTGTGGCTTATAAACTAGAGTTGCCTCAATCTTCACACATACACCCAGATTCCATGTTTCTGCTGAAGAAGGTTATTAGATAGAAATTTGAAGCCTAGAAAGAGTTACTTAACTTGATGAGGAAGGAAAAATACTTTTGGAGCCGAGAGAATATTAAGCAAACACACGTCTTCAAGGTGCATAACTAGAGAAATTAAGGAATATCTCGATCAAGTGGAAGAATCGAGCATAGAAGATGCGACACCGGGAGGACGAAGGTTTTCTGCGCGGTAATATCCAGGATTATTCAACATTGAGGAAAATGTTGGTTTGAATGGGAAAGGCATGCTACGCCCTTAACCTATTACTTGTATTAGGATATGAGTAAATGCCGACTTGTGGCTTACCATATCATTTTATTGTATCATTTATACTTTCTCATGCTTAGTAGGTTGGCCTTGGTGATGGTCGTAACATATGAATAGTATATATAGGGGATTGTAGGTAGTAGTTCATCATCATTTGATCATTTGAGTCTTATTATATGGTTTGGAGGTTGCCCCCTTGAAGTGGCGAAACTATTCTAATTGCATATTGAGATCATTATTTTGGAATATTGTGTTATTTTGTGTTATATTGCTGCTCATGATCTGAATTATACAAGTAATTTCATTCTGATTCCTATATTTGCTTATTGTTAGATGTGAAGTGAGACTTACAATTTATACATGGTTCAAAATTATCGAGTTAATGGGATCCATTAGTTCCCGGATACACCACATACAAACCGCCTTGAGCAATGATAGAAGGATTTAGACTCTTACTGCAAATTCCTTGAATCTACATCTCTTTGATTGTTTAACGAAACCCTTCACTCCTGTTTTGAATCCAGATATCCAAACATGTACCGGATGGTGTATGGGATAATGCTTGAGAGAAGCTTGAATTCAAACCTAGTATGCTCATCTTGAAATTTTATTCTTAACAACAAATGAGATACATTTTACTATTTTAACAATGAGATATTTTTCCAATTTTATCTTATTAGTGAAAAATTAAAATTGACATATGTGTATGAAGAATTTTCCAACATATCTCACTTATTACCTTATAGGGACATTTTTTTTTAACAAGAAGATTTCTAATCATAAGAGACAAAGTGAAAATCATAAATATGTCTACAATATTTTAACTCCTCATTACAAATTTTTCATCCAAACTCTCCTCCAAATGGAAAAGTGAGGGATGACACTAGTGAGAGTCCTAGAAAAGTCCTCGGCGAATAACTCAAGTCAAATATATAAGATATAACCCAAAGGGGATCCATGTAATGCCATACGAAGAGTCCAAGCGAGAATAAATACACCTTCAAATCAAACATTTAACCCAAAAGGGAATCCATACTATGCAATGGGGTTGTTAGGGGTGTGAGGTTATGACATATCAATTTATGTCAAATTTAGTTGCATCCCCAAATGCTTTAATCTATGTAATCGTAAGACTATTTATACGTTTATATCTAGTTTAACTAAATTCCAATAGACAAGATTCTTGTATCGACTAATACGATGGAAACGCCATCGTAGGACTAAAATTACAATATCCAAAATAAATATTAAAAATGTATCATCTAATACGTACCCCGGTGTCTTTGTCTTCCTCTAGTTTTTCTATCGTTTTGGCCTTGTTACATATTTACCTTCAACCAAGTGCGATTCTCTTGCACTTTCAACCGAGAAATAAAAGTTCTCCTTTTTTATCTTTTCCGTAGGTATGTGGAACTTTGCACAATGTTTCTACTACCATGCATTCATCTTGAAAACCTTCTACAACCGTTGTTTCAAAAGTTCGCTATAACAGAGAATCCTTTTGATTAGGTTGATTCATTCATATAGTTTACTATTATAACTCACAAAAGTCGTACTAATTTTTAAATATGTGTTTCATATTTTCACGCATTATTGTTTCTAGCATTGGAATGTAATGCCTAATTTGGAATTTCCATGCAGTCTTATACAGAGCGATCTTTTTCCATGTGGAGAGGAGTTGGCTGCACCTCCCATGCGTTCACAAATCAATGGTGGAAAAAGCAAAAGCTGTTAAAAATAACAACAAAAATGAAAATGCCCTTCAAATTTAATGTCTTGCGAAAATGTCCAAGCAGACGTCGAATTTGACATAGTCTCGTGAATGTCAAGAAAGCCCTTTCCCATAGGGGAACGCCTGTAATCAATAATGAATTCTACTTTTTTAGTAATGAATTTGCATTATTTTAGGATATACATATGCGAGCTCTTTAATTATTGTTTTAAATTGCATTTTTATTGTGTTGCTTTTAAAGCATTTCTCTCTTTTAAATATTATAATATTTATCCAAAACCATACACTTGTGATTAGTTCCCCAAACCATGCGATTTTAGATCTCTTGTGCCTCCACTCTCCAAAATCATAACTATACAATTTTGGGTTTTTTTAGTTTTGGGGTCCTCCTAATTCCAATCATGATATATTTTCAATTTTTTGTTATTATATTAATAAGATTTTAATTTGAATACATAAATCCTATAAATATATAGAAGCATTAACACCTTTAGGATATTAATCGATAATTGATCTATACATCTAATTCGAGAGAGTATCATTGTGAATTAAAGGCTTAAGAGCGAAAGTTAATTTGAATAATGTTAATTTCTTTATCAAGAATTCATTATATAGTAAAAATTTGTATACATAGAAACTACATTTGTATTGGATTGCGTAGGTGAAGAATTATATTTACACTTGGTGTGTCATTTTGATATTGTACATTGTTCGGGGCTTGATAAATATCAAGAAATTTATTCTCATAACAATTTTAACACATGTCTCGAAATTGATCTTTTACCAACTCATTTTGCAAAACTAGATATAATGATCATACCGAGGACGGTGCTCTGATACAATCTCAACTTGTTGGCGAGACTTCCCTATAGTTTCCCATTAATATATGGGAAGAATTTTAGAAACATGTAAGGTTTTGAAATCATAGAATTAATGAATACAATCATCAAACCAAAATTTTGGTGTGAATTAAAGGCTTAAGAGTGGAAGTTAATTTGAATAATGTTTATTTCTTTATCAAGTATTCATTATATAGCAAAAATTTGTATACATAGAAACTACATTTATATTAGATTGTGTAGGTGAAGAATTAGATTTACACTTGGTATGTCATTTTTGATATTGTACATTGTTCAAGGGCTTGATAAATATCAAGAAATTTATTCTCATAACAATTTTAACACATGCCTCGAAATTGATCTTTTACCAACTCATTTTGCAAAACTAGATATAGCAATCATCTTGAGGAAGGTGCTCTGATACAATCTCAACTTGTTGGCCGGACTTCCTATAGTTTCCCATTAATATATGGGAAGAATTTTATATGATCAAGGTTAAATTATAGGTCTAATTGAAGTTAACGGTATAATGTTTATGGCTAGATGAATGGCATGTTGTTTATGTAAATGCACATTCCCATTGAACATTTGGTAAAATTACATTTCCTTGAACATGTTATAGGCTTCTACAGGTTACATATCGTTCAATTGTGATACATTTTATTGTTCCGAGGATAGTTCCCTTTCATTTGTTTCAAGTTGTTAACATTAGCTATTGTGTATCATTAGAATCTTAGGATATTTGTTATGATAAATATTACTTTATGCCTTCCAAAATCTCATTATGAAGATTGATGGAATAAATCAAAAACTATAAGATTTTGTTGAAATTATTTTTAAAAATTTGTTTCCCAACACTCCAATGGGAATTGTAATCCGCCATTTTAATCTCCCGCCCAATTCTTTCTTGTGTTTTTACTTGGAATGGTGATGAGCGAAATGAAATGCGATGGTTTTGTGGGAGCAGAGAGGAGATGAAGAAGAATTCAAGCAAGTAATAGTAATGGTGATTAATGATCCCACATGTGCGGCGTGAGAAGTAGGAAGGGAGAAGAGCGCGTATAAAATAGAGGGGATGGGGTAGAGAGAAGGCATACTTACTGGGCGGGGTCGATTGATGATCGATGAAGGTCGATGGCCTAGAGAGGGCACCTTCATTTGCACTAGGAAGGGGGCTCTGTCTCAGCATCTCCCATTGTGGAGAGTGCACGTCATAATTTGTGACAATGAGGCTCACGTCGCATGGCCTCCACACAAATTTAAATGCTAAATCAACGTTTGTTCAGAACAGTGCGATGGAATAGATTTCTGCTCTCGCCGTACAAAGACACAAAGCAGGTTTTTCTACGATCGGGGAGGAGGTTGTTTTACTTTGAATTTGTTCGTGTATAAATGGGAGCGTAGCGATGCAATCTTAATCTGGTTTATTAAAGAATCGCTACCGCAAAAGTTGCATCAATTGGTGATGCCTGTACGAGATCAAAATTTGAAGCATAAGATTCTCAAATTGAAGCATAAGATTCTTACGGAGCTACATGCCTCACTGTTGGAGGACACTCTGGGTTTTTGAAGACATATCATAGAATAAAAAGAGAATTATTTTGGGAAGGACTCAAGGGGATATACAAAAGTTTGTATCATAGTGTTTGGTGTGCCAACAAAACAAAGGGGAAACAGCAGTTAAGACACAGTGCATTATGCAACCCTTATCAATTCCTAGAAAGAGATGGGAGGAGGTATCCATGGATTTCATCACCGGATTGCCTTGTTCGTGAGGGTAAGAATGTTATTTTTGTGATTGTGGATAGGATCACAAAATATGCCCATTTTGTGCCCTATCACATCCATTTTCCACTAGTAATCCACAAATGGCTATTATTTTGGAGACAGGTTAAAGGCTACATGGAACCCCGAAGATAATTGTAAGTGATCGTGATCCTATTTTCACAAGTAATTTTTGGATGGAATTATTTTCATGTTTAGGTACTCACTAGCTACGGCTCATCTTATCATCCTCAAACCGATGGGCAAACGAAGTGTTCAACAAATGCTTAGAGGGGTATCTACGTTGTTTTGTATCAAATAATCGGAAAGGTGGATTAAATGGCTACCACTTGCGAATGGTGGTATAACACATCTTTTCATACCTCTTGTCAAATGACCCCATTTTTAGCATTATATGGTTACCATCCACCTTCTATCACTTCTTCCTTGCAGTGTGACAACTAAGGTCGAGAGATGTTGAGGAACACCTTCAACATCAACAACGTGTTTTGGCTAGTTTGAAGGATAATTTGGCATTGGCACAAAACAGGATGAAACAACAAGCGGATCAACACCATAGTGAAAGATATTTTGAAATTAGTGACTAGGTTTTGTATGTCTCCAACCTTACAAGTAGATGTCCCTAAAGCAACAGAAAAGGACAAAAACTTACTCCTAAATATTATGGCCCTTATCGGTTCTACTGAGAAAATTGGCGGTGTGGCTTATAAACTAGAGTTGCCTCAATCTTCACACATACACCCAGTATTCCATGTTTCTGCTGAAGAAGGTTATTAGATAGAAATTTGAAGCCTGAAAGAGTTACCGAGAACTTGATGAGGAAGGAAAAATACTTTTGGAGCCGTAGAATATTAAGCAAACACGTCTTAGCGGCTGCGAACTAGAGAAATTAAGGAATATCGATCAGTGGAAGAATCAGAGCATAGAAGATGCGACTGGGAGGACGAAGGTTTTCTGCAGTAATATCCGGGATTATTCAACATTGAGGAAAATGTTGGTTTGAATGGGAAAGGCATGCTACGCCCTTAACCTATTACTTGTATTAGGATATGAGTAGCCGACTTGTGGCTTACCATATCATTTTATTGTATCATTTATACTTTCTCATGCTTAGTAGGTTGGCCTTGGTGATGGTCGTAACATATGAATAGTATATATAGGGGATTGTAGGTAGTAGTTCATCATCATTTGATCATTTGAGTCTTATTATATGGTTTTGAGGTTGCCCCCTTGAAGTGGCGAAACTATTCTAATTGCATATTGAGATCATTATTTTGGAATATTGTGTTATTTTGTGTTATATTGCTGCTCATGATCTGAATTATACAAGTAATTTCATTACTGATTCCTATATTTGCTTATTGTTAGATGTGAAGTGAGACTTACAATTTATACATGGTTCAAAATTATCGAGTTAATGGGATCCATTAGTTCCGGTACACCACATACAAACCGCCAGAGCAATGAAGGGGATTTAGACTCTTACTGCAAATTCCTTGAATCTACATCTCTTTGATTGTTTAACGAAACCCTTCACTCCCCCAATTTTGAATCCAGAGATATCCAAACATGTACCAGATGGTGTATGGGATAATGCTTGGAGAGAAGCTTGAATTCAAACCTAGTATGCTCATCTTGAAATTTTATTCTTAACAACAAATGAGATACATTTTACTATTTTAACAATGAGATATTTTTCCAATTTTATCTTATTAGTGAAAAATTAAAATTGACATATGTGTATGAAGAATTTTCCAACATATCTCACTTATTACCTTATAGGGACATTTTTTTTAACAAGAAGATTTCTAATCATAAGAGACAGTGAAAATCATAAATATGTCTACAATATTTTAACTCCTCATTACAAATTTTTCATCCAAACTCTCCTCCAAATGGAAAAGTGAGGGATGACACTAGGTGAGAGTCCTGAAAAGTCGCGAGAATAACTCAAGTCAAATATATAAGATATAACCCAAAGGGGATCCATGTAATGCCATGCAAGAGTCCAAGCGGAATAAATACACCTTCAAATCAAACATTTAACCCAAAAGGGAATCCATACTATGCGATAGGGTTGTTAGGGGTGTGAGGTTATGACATATCAATTTATGTCAAATTTAGTTGCATCCCCAAATGCTTTAATCTATGTAATCGTAAGACTATTTATACGTTTATATCTAGTTTAACTAAATTCCAATAGACAAGATTCTTGTGATGACTAATACGATGGAAACGCCATCGTAGGACTAAAATTACAATATCCAAAATAAATATTAAAAATGTATCATCTAATACTTACCACAGGTGTCTTTGTCTTCCTCTAGTTTTTCTATCGTTTTGGCCTTCATTACATATTTACCTTCAACCAAGTGCGATTCTCTTGCACTTTCAACTGCGAGAAATAAAAGTTCTCCCTTTTTATCTTTTACTTTGTAGGTATGTGGAACTTTGCACAATGTTTCTACTGGCCATGCATTCATCTTCAAAACCTTCTACAACCGTTGTTTGATTTCGCTATAACAGAGAATCCTTTTGATTAGGTTGATTCATTCATATAGTTTACTATTATAACTCACAAAAGTCGTACTAATTTTTAAATATGTGTTTCATATTTTCACGCATGCTTGTTTCTTAGCATTGGAATGTAATGCCTAATTTGGAATTTCCATGCGGTCTTATACGAGCGATCTTTTTCCATGTGGAGAGGGAGTTGAACCGCACCTCCCGGTCGTTCTCACAAATCAATGGTGGAAAAAGCAAAAGCTTAAAAATAACAACAAAAAATGAAAATGCCCTTCAAATTTAATGTCTTGCGAAAATGTCCAAACAGGGCGTCGAATTTGACATAGTCTCGTGAATGTCAAAGTGAAAGCCCTTTCCCATAGGGGAACGCCTCTGTAATCAATAATGAATTCTACTTTTTTAGTAATGAATTTGCATTATTTTAAGATATACATATGCGAGGCTCTTTAATTATTGTTTTAAATTGCATTTTTATTGTGTTGCTTTTAAAGCATTTCTCTCTTTTTAAATATTATAATATTTATCCAAAACCATACACTTGTGATTAGTTCCCCAAAACCATGCGATTTTAGATCTCTTGTGCCTCCACTCTCCAAAATCATAACTATACAATTTTGGGTTTTTTTAGTTTTGTGGGTCCTCCTAATTCCAATCATGATATATTTTTCAATTTTTGTTATTATATTAATAAGATTTTAATTTGAATACATAAATCCTATAAATATATAGAAGCATTAACACCTTTAGGATATTAATCGATAATTGATCTATACATCTAATTCGAGAGAGTATCATTGTGAATTAAAGGCTTAAGAGCGAAAGTTAATTTGAATAATGTTAATTTCTTTATCAAGAATTCATTATATAGTAAAAATTTGTATACATAGAAACTACATTTGTATTGGATTGCGTAGGTGAAGAATTATATTTACACTTGGTGTGTCATTTTTGATATTGTACATTGTTACGGGCTTGATAAATATCAAGAAATTTATTCTCATAACAATTTTAACACATGTCTCGAAATTGATCTTTTACCAACTCATTTTGCAAAACTAGATATAACGATCATACCGGGACGGTGCTGCTGAGATCTGATCTCAACTTGTTGGCCGACTTCCTATAGTTTCCCATTAATATATGGGAAGAATTTTAGAAACATGTAAGGTTTTGAAATCATAGAATTAATGAATACGACCATCAAACCAAAATTTTGGTGTGAATTAAAGGCTTAAGAGTGGAAGTTAATTTGAATAATGTTTATTTCTTTATCAAGTATTCATTATATAGCAAAAATTTGTATACATAGAAACTACATTTATATTAGATTGTGTAGGTGAAGAATTAGATTTACACTTGGTATGTCATTTTTGATATTGTACATTGTTCAGGGCTTGATAAATATCAAGAAATTTATTCTCATAACAATTTTAACACATGCCTCGAAATTGATCTTTTACCAACTCATTTTGCAAAACTAGATATAGCAGCATCATACTGAGGAAGGTGCTCGGATACAATCTCAACTTGTTGGCCGGACTTCCTATAGTTTCCCATTAATATATGGGAAGAATTTTATATGATCAAGGTTAAATTATAGGTCTAATTGAAGTTAAGCGTATAATGTTTATGGCTAGATGAATGGCATGTTGTTTATGTAAATGCACATTCCCATTGAACATTTGGTAAAATTACATTTCCTTGAACATGTTATAGGCTTCTAAGGTTACATATCGTTTCATTGTGATACATTTTATTGTTCCGGGGATAGTTCCCTTTCATTTGTTTCAAGTTGTTAACATTAGCTATTGTGTATCATTAGAATCTTAGGATATTTGTTATGATAAATATTACTTTATGCCTTCCAAAATCTCATTATGAAGATTGATGGAATAAATCAAAACTATAAGATTTTGTTGAAATTATTTTTAAAAATTTGTTTCCCAACACTCCGGTGGGAATTGTAATCCGCCATTTTAATCTCCCCTTGAAATTCTTTCTGTTTTTTTTACTTGGAATGGTGATGAGCGGAAATGAAATGCGATGGTTTTGTGGGAGCGAGAGGAGATGAAGAAGAATGCAGGCGTAATAGTAATGGTGATTAATGATCCCACATGTGCGGCGTGAGAAGTAGGAAGGGAGAAGAGCGCGTATAAAATAGAGGGGATGGGGTAGAGAGAAGGCATACTTACAGGCGGGGTCGATTGATGATCGGTAAGGTCGATGGCCTAGAGAGGGCACCTTCATTTTTAGGAAGGGGGCTCTGTCTAGCATCTCCCATTGTGGAGAGTGCACGTCATAATTTGTGGCGTGGAGGCTCACGTTCGCATGGCCTCCACACAAATTTAAATGCTAAATCAACGTTTGTTCGAACAGCGATGGAATAGATTTCTGCTCCTGCGTCCGATACAAAGACACGCGAGTTTTTCTACGATCGGGGAGGAGGTTGTTTTACTTTGAATTTGTTCGTGTATAAATGGGAGCGTAGCGATCTGATGCTAATGCTTGTCTGGTTTATTAGCAAGCCTACCGCAAAAGTTGCATCAATTGGTGATGCACTGCATGTACGAATCAAGTGCTGGGCATAAGATTCTCGGTTGAAGCATAAGATTCTTACGAGAGCTACATGCCTCACCGCTGGAGGACACTCTGGGTTTTTGAAGACATATCATAGAATAAAAAGAGAATTATTTTGGGAAGGACTCAAGGGGGATATACAAAAGTTTGTATCATAGTGTTTGGTGTGCCAACAAAACAAAGGGGAAACAGTTAAGACACCAGTCAGTACCGAACCCTTATCAATTCCTAGAAAGAGATGGGAGGAGGTATCCATGGATTTCATCAGGATTGCCTTGTTCGAGGGTAAGAATGTTATTTTTGTGATTGTGGATAGGATCACAAAATATGCCCATTTTTGTGCCCTATCACATCCATTTTCCACTAAATGCGATCCACACTATTATTTTTGGAGACAGATTCAAAGGCTACATGGAACCACAAAGATAATTGTAAGTGATCGTGATCCTATTTTCACAAGTAATTTTTGGATGGAATTATTTTCATGTTTAGGTACTCATTAGCTACGGCTCATCTTATCATCCTCAAACGATGGGCAAACGAAAGTGTTCAACAAATGCTTAGAGGGGTATCTACGTTGTTTTGTATCAAATAATCGGGAAAGGTGGATTAAATGGCTACCACTTGCGAAATGGTGGTATAACACATCTTTTCATACCTCTTGTCAAATGACCCCATTTTTAGCATTATATGGTTACCATCCACCTTCTATCACTTCTTCCTTGCAGGTGACAACTAAGGTCGAGAGATGTTGAGGAACACCTTGACATCAACAACAATGTTTTGGCTAGTTTGAAGGATAATTTGGCATTGGCACAAAACAGGATGAAACAACAAGCAGATCAACACCATAGTGAAAGATATTTTGAAATTAGTGACTAGGTTTTGTATGTCTCCAACCTTACAAGCAGATGTCCCTAAAGCAACAGAAAAAGGACAAAAAACTTACTCCTAAATATTATGGCCCTTATCAGGTTCTACAAAAAATTGGCAGTGTGGCTTATAAACTAGAGTTGCCTCAATCTTCACACATACACCCAGTATTCCATGTTTCCTGCTGAAGAAGGTTATTAGATAGAAATTTGAAGCCTAGAAGAGTTACTGAGAACTTGATGAGGAAGGAAAAATACTTTTGGAGCCGAGAGAATATTAAGCAAACACGTCTTAAGCGGTGCGCGAACTAGAGAAATTAAGGAATATCGATCAAGTGGAAGAATCGAGCATAGAAGATGCGACACGGGAGGACGAAGGTTTTCTCTGCATAATATCCGAGGATTATTCAACATTGAGGAAAATGTTGGTTTGAATGGGAAAGGCATGCTACGCCCTTAACCTATTACTTGTATTAGGATATGAGTAAGACTTGTGGCTTACCATATCATTTTATTGTATCATTTATACTTTCTCATGCTTAGTAGGTTGGCCTTGGTGATGGTCGTAACATATGAATAGTATATATAGGGGATTGTAGGTAGTAGTTCATCATCATTTGATCATTTGAGTCTTATTATATGGTTTGGAGGTTGCCCCCAAGTGGCGAAACTATTCTAATTGCATATTGAGATCATTATTTTGGAATATTGTGTTATTTTGTGTTATATTGCTGCTCATGATCTGAATTATACAAGTAATTTCATTCTGATTCCTATATTTGCTTATTGTTAGATGTGAAGTGAGACTTACAATTTATACATGGTTCAAAATTATCGAGTTAATGGGATCCATTAGTTCCAGTACACCACATACAAACCGCCGAGCAATGAAGGGGATTTAGACTCTTCTTTGCAAATTCCTTGAATCTACATCTCTTTGATTGTTTAACGAAACCCTTCACTCCTGTTTTGAATCCGGATATCCAACATGTACCAGATGGTGTATGGGATAATGCTTGGAGAGAAGCTTGAATTCAAACCTAGTATGCTCATCTTGAAATTTTATTCTTAACAACAAATGAGATACATTTTACTATTTTAACAATGAGATATTTTTCCAATTTTATCTTATTAGTGAAAAATTAAAATTGACATATGTGTATGAAGAATTTTCCAACATATCTCACTTATTACCTTATAGGGACATTTTTTTAACAAGAAGATTTCTAATCATAAGAGACGAAGTGAAAATCATAAATATGTCTACAATATTTTAACTCCTCATTACAAATTTTTCATCCAAACTCTCCTCCAAATGGAAAAGTGAGGGATGACACTAGGTGAGAGTCCTAGAAAAGTCCGCGAATAACTCAAGTCAAATATATAAGATATAACCCAAAGGGGATCCATGTAATGCCATGCGAAGAGTCCAAGCGAGAATAAATACACCTTCAAATCAAACATTTAACCCAAAAGGGAATCCATACTATGCACTTTGGGGTTGTTAGGGGTGTGAGGTTATGACATATCAATTTATGTCAAATTTAGTTGCATCCCCAAATGCTTTAATCTATGTAAATCGTAAGACTATTTATACGTTTATATCTAGTTTAACTAAATTCCAATAGACAAGATTCTTGTATCGACTAATACGATGGAAACGCCATCGTAGGACTAAAATTACAATATCCAAAATAAATATTAAAAATGTATCATCTAATACTTACCCTGGTGTCTTTGTCTTCCTCTAGTTTTTCTATCGTTTTGGCCTTGTTACATATTTACCTTGACCAAGTGCGATTCTCTTGCACTTTCAACTGCAGAAATAAAAGTTCTCCCTTTTTTATCTTTTACTTTGTAGGTATGTGGAACTTTGCACAATGTTTCTACGGCAATGCATTCATCTTCAAAACCTTCTACAACCGTTGTTTGAAGTTCGCTATAACAGAGAATCCTTCCGATTACTATTATAACAGAGAATTCTTATATTTTACTATTATAACTCACAAAATTCAGCGTACTAATTTTTAAATATGCGTTCATATTTTCATGCACTTTGTTTCTAGCATTGGAATGTAATGCCTAATTGGCATTTCCATGCGATCTTATACTGAGCGATCTTTTTCCATGTGGAGAGGAGTTGAACTTGGCTCCCCAGGTTGTTCACAAATCAACGGTGGAAAAAGAAAAATTGTTAAAATAACAACAAAAATGAAAATGCCCTTCAAATTTAATGTCTTGCGAAAATGTCCAAGCGGCCGTCAAATTTGACACATTCTCGTGAATGTCAAGAAGCCCTTTCCCATAGGGGCACGCCTTCGGTGTAATTAGTAGTGAATTCTACTTTTTTAGTAATGAATTTGCATTATTTTAGGATATACATGTGCGGGCTCTTTAATTATTGTTTTAAATTGCATTTTTATTGTGTTATTTTTAAAGCATTTCTCTCTTTTTAAATATTATAATAATTATCCAAAACCACACACTTGTGATTATTTCCCCAAAACCATACGATTTTTAGATCTCGTGTCTCCACTCTCCAAGAATCATAAGTATATAATTTTGGGTTTTTTTGGTTTTGTGGGTCCTCCTAATTTGAATTAGGATATATTTTCAGTTTTTCTTATTATATTAATAAGATTTTAATTTGAATACATAAATCCTTTAAATATATAGAAGCATTAGCACCTTTAGGATATTAATCGATAAACGAGTTTATACATCTAATTCAAGAGAGCCTCGTTGTGAATTAAAGGCTTAAGAGCGGAAGTTAATTTGAATAATGTTTATTTCTTTATCAAGCATTCATTATATAGTAAAAATTGTATACATAGAAACTACATTTATATTGGATTGTGTAGGTGAAGAATTATATTTACACTTGGTGTGTCATTTTTGATACTTTTTGTACATTGTTCAAGGGCTTGATAAATATCAAGAAATTTACTCTCATAACAATTTTAACACATGCCTCAAAATTGATCTTTAACCAACTCATTTTGTAAAACTAGATATAACATCATATCGAGGAAGGTGCTTTGGATACAATCTCAACTTGTTGGCCGGACTTCCCTATGGTTTCCCATGAATATATGGGAAGAATTTTAGAAATGTAAGGTTTTGAAATCATAGAATTAATGAATATATTCATCAAATCAAAATTTTGGTGTGTAACAATTGCCAAAACCACATCTTGATAGTCATGGAAGAGTGCATGAATGACCCCAAATCAGTATTTTGATAGTTTTCGTGAAGTCCTCCATAAGATGTAAGTTTTTAGGGTTCTCTTTTTTTTAGCCATAAATTCATTGGTTCTATTGAATGTTCCTAACAACTGTTTCCATATTTATATGATCAAGGTTAAATTATAGGTCTAATTGAAGTTAACTATATAATGTTTATGGCTAGATAAATTGCATGTTGTTTATGTAAATGCACATTCCCATTGAACATTTGGTAAAATTACATTTCCTTGAACATTTTATAGGCTTCTAAGGTTACATATTGTTTCAATTGTGATACATTTTATTGTTCTAGGGATAGTTCCCTTTCATTTGTTTCAAGTTGTTAACCTTAGCTATTGTGTATCATTAGAATCTTAGGATATTTGTTATGATAAATATTACTTTATGCCTTCCAAAATCTCATTATGAAGATTGATGGAATAAATCAAAAACTATAAGATTTTGTTGAAATTAATTCAATTAATACTAACACTACAACATATTGATTATTTAAAGTCATAGCCAAAAGTCAACTCTAAGTGCGAGGCATTATTTTAAAATGTTAAACTCATATTTCAAGTTCATAAGTTTGATCTAACCAAAGATGTCCACGTTAAAAGACATTCTAATTACCAACTATAAAGAGTGACATTAGGCCAATGTGTTATGTGACTTGCTTTGTGATGTTTTTCCCATCCTAAGGCTTTAATTTTGTCTCAAGTGTAATTTATGAATTATATGTGAATTTTTACATCTACTTTTGTAACTTTGGTTATTACTTAGTTAAATTATAAATTATGTCACGAGAATAACACTAAAAACTAATTTATGGGTGGTAATAGGGAGTTTTGACAAGGATCCCACCCTTTTACCTAACAACTCAAATATTTAAACTTTGCATGCTTTAAAGGGACACCAATAGACAAAGGAAAATAACCAAAAACAAACAAACAACCAAATAAAATCATAAATAAAACAATTACTTAGATTAGCATTAATCACAATCCATTCTAGGATTAAGGGTCATCTGAAGAGGATCTAGGTACTTTTAGGAGGGCCTTTCTTATTATTTTGCATAGTGTTCTAGACATCGTTGACATTTCCATTTTTAAAAAAATAGGGTCTACACGTTGTGCTAAATTGAAAAACTAGGGTATAGATAATGTGTTGAATTGAGAAGTACATGGCACACATATTGTGTTGAATTCATAAAACTATTGCATGCTTATTGTGATCAATTCAAAAAAGTAAGGTCGATTAGATTTGGTTCGATATTTCCACTATAAACTTAGCTTGAATTGAAATCTTCGTGTTTAAGTGGAAGGTATATATGTTTTTGCAGATCAAGATTCCATTTTGTTTGATTTTATTACATACTTTTAAAGTATTCTTTGTTGAATCAAATTTAAAAATGAATATCATTTTAGGCCCACTAGGTGTTACACAAACCCTACATAAATGCATTCTTATTGAATCTTGATTTAGAAAAAAATCAAAATTCTATTTTTGGAAATTCCTAAAAATCTATCATTAGTAGTTTTTGGTAGCTTTTTAGTATTTTCCATTTTTAGGGTTCTTCAAAGCATTTATTGGCTTGGATGATACAATGATAGCTAGAGTGCAATCATCGTAGGGAAACTTTTCAAGGTTTCTCTGTCATATTTCCAACGAGATCTTGCGGTTCGAGATATGAACCCAACAAGGAACACTAAAAATATAGTAATAATAGGACACATCTAAGATTTTTTTCCTCTTCTACGTTTTCAAATCCATTCCTAAGGTGAATAATAATGGTTTTCATGTAAGGTGACTTTTTGATTCCCACATGAAACCCTTGATATTTTATTTTAACAATTTTTCATATTCTCCATTGTATAGCTATAAAGTAGCTTGTTTTGAATAAAGAGATGAGGCATACATCTTTGCTATGGATTTTTAGATTTTTATACATTGTGAATTGATATAAAATTAGTTTGTTTCTACAGCTCTTTCATTGTGGATTGATTTCTACAACACACAAAACACCATTTTTATCGCATTTTCCACCACATTATAGTAAAATGTGTTTATATGGAGTATATAATTCCTGAAACTTACTTGACACTCAGAAATACAACTAAAAAAACAATATACTTTTAAAGTATTAAATAAAGAAAAATATTTAACAAAGATAGAAAACTCTTTAAAAATTGGCAATGTCATACATTTTTGTTTCCGGGTGGGGTCGGTCGTTAAATCTAATCCTGCTCCTTATGGGAAAATAGGTAGATCGTCCACGAGGTGGTGATTACTTTTCCTCGCTCTATCATCGCCTCCTCTTTCACTTTGTGAACCGAAAACCAAACATTAAAAAAGTATATTAATAATAAATATTTGAAAGAGGCTAAAAATTCGTTAGGGCTACGAAATCATAGATCTCACACTTTGGAATCCTAGGGCTACGGCCAAAACATGTTCCAGATTGTTGTTTTCAATCCACGTATATTGGCGGGCTTCTCCGACCATGTCCAAGCCGAACCACGTCGACAATAGGACACCCGACTTCGGTGAATAAGTAAAATACATATCGACTCGTTGTTCACAAAGCTAAAGTTGTAAACATATTCCGTTGTCATTTCCGTGAAGCCATTAAAGAAGCGTTTGTTTTAGATCCCTCTTTCCTAGATCTTGAATAGTCCCCTTCCACAATGGTAGAATGAATTGCTCGACTCTAGACGGGTCGAGCTCTAGCGTGAATGGTCCTGTTGCGGTGGCGCCATGAAGTCCACAAACACATTCCTCTCGAGTGGGTGTATTCATTTGAGCAGTCCTGGCGATTACACTTTGGGAATGAAATCGAGCTTCCCTTCTGACCCCATGCCCGAAAATCTGGATGCTTTTCCATATGATGAAAGGGGCGATAAACCTGTAAAAAATATTAATTTAAGGAAAGAGAATCAAGAGTGATCAATAAAGAAAATTACTCCGAGCACAATGATGATCTCCAGTGTCTAATTCTCGAACATCCCGCATCCACCTAAATCCCAAGCACACCCAATTATGGAAAGAGAAATGAAGAAGAAGATGTTCGAGGTGGAGCAACGAGATGGATCAAAAGCATTAGCGGCAACAAAAGCAATGTGTCGTCAATGGAGTGGTAGTGAGTGAGAATGATGTGAGTTTTAAAGGTTCGGGATGTCGTCACCTTGAAGAATGTCGACGAAGGATTTCTAATAAAAAATTCTTTTAAATAACCACAAAGTAATGTTTTGCGCAATTTTTGGGTTGAAACATGTGTTCTTACTTTTAGGTGCTTTCTTACTAGCTCTATCGTCGAGGTTCTTTCGACAAATCCTTATGTTCACATGGTTTGTCTTTACTTGTTGTCAAAAATTTGATCGATACACAATGCTTCATTATGCTGCTTGATTTCCTTTTCCGCTCACCATTATTTCTCTTTTGTGCAATATCATCACACACCTCAAGTGGGATTCTTTAGTGGATAATGATTGTTAGTCTAAGACAAATTTGTATATCGAGGAACATTGGTAGATCACATGGTTACATATTTTTATGGAACCATTACATTCATTGTAGATCAAAGAATGTGGTGGAGAGGAATAAGCCAAAAGGTGGCACTAATATATAACATGCAAGTGTTTATGAGATATTTTAATAAAATAAAAGAGGCGCAAGAAATTTAATGTGAATTAAGTAGATAAGAAAGACACATACGCGGGAGGTAGGCGAAGGATGGTCGCTTTGGCCAATCGGTTAAGGTGTATGCTGCTTTAAGTACATGAGGTTTCTCTCGGGTGACACATACTCTTGAAGTGTGAACATTTATTTCGAATATTTGTTTTTTAAAATTTGTTTCCCAACACTCCATTAGGAATTGTAATCCACCATTTTAATCTCATGTTTGGTTGTTGTTGTGTTTTTATTTGGAATGGTGATGAGCGGGAGCGGGAATGAAATGCTATGTTTTAATGGGTTATATGCTTTAATGGGTGGTGATGGGTTATATGGGTTATATGCTTTAATGTTTACTTGAAAATCAGCTCATCCATTGAGAAAATCGAGACCTTGGGATAGAGAGGACTCGTGGGAATCCACTTATACTTAATCCGAAATAATGACGTCAATGGACTAAATTAATATGAAAAAATTCTGGTTTGTTAAAGGAAAAATTGGTTATTGTTTATTTGACAGAATTATATACATCAAATTTCTCATTAAGCCTTGATGTTCCCAAAGTGGACCGAATTAAAATGAAAAAAGTTGGGTACATTAAAGGAAAAATTGGTCATTGTTTACTTGAAAATCGGTTCATCCGTTGAGAAAAGTAGACCTTGGGATAAAGAGGATTCGTGGCGACAATTTTTGTGTAGGGTAAGTGTGGAGGACTTAGGTGGTAGAGGTTTGCATGAAAAAACATAATGGACATGGTTAGTTTGTAGTCTATTTTATTTTTAGCAAAGAAGCATGATAAAATCATTAAAAATGTTCACATTTTCACATTAATCTTCCCGCCACGATTATTGAGTCATTTAGGCTGCACTTTTATATCATACACCATATCTACATAACATATCAAAAGCACCTTTACACTATTAACCCATTTGAGCTGCAAAGTTACAATACCAACCCAAAGACATGGACTCTATTGTTACCATATTAGAAGGCATTTTCAACAAGATTTTGTTTTGTTTCAGAACTTTACATGCCAAGTGTTTGTCAAAATATCCTAAAAATTTAAAAGTCCAAAACCAAGGCTCTGTTAATCCGTTTATGAAGATGGGATTTGGGAAATGTATACAAATTCCTTTCAAATCCCAAGGAAAGAGTGGTAGGTTCAAAAATATATGTTACGGTTCTTCTTCTACGCTCTACATTTTTGTATTATATCCTTACAAAGTGATCTTACATTCACATGTCCAATATCTACAAGCAATATGAAGGTTGAACATTGATTCCTGTATTTTCTTATTGTTAGATGTGAAGTGAAACTTACAATTTCTACATGGTTCAAAATTAATGAGTTAATGGGATCCATTAGTTCCAGATACACCACATACAAACCACCAAATCAATGAAGGGGATTTAGACTCTTACTGCAAATTCCTTGAATCTACATCTCTTTGATTGTTTAACGAAACCCTTCACTCCCTGTTTTGAATCCAGGATATCCAAACATGTACCGGATGGTGTATGGATAATGCTTGGAGAGAAGCTTGAATTCAAACCTAGTATGCTCATCTTGAAATTTTATTCTTAACAACAAATGAGATACATTTTACTATTTTAACAATGAGATATTTTTCCAATTTTATCTTATTAGTGAAAAATTAAAATTGACATATGTGTATGAAGAATTTTCCAACATATCTCACTTATTACCTTATAGGGACATTTTTTTAACAAGAAGATTTCTAATCATAAGAGACAGTGAAAATCATAAATATGTCTACAATATTTTAACTCCTCATTACAAATTTTCATCCAAACTCTCCTCCAAATGGAAAAGTGAGGATGACACTAGGTGAGAGTCCTAGAAAAGTACAGCGAGAATAACTCAAGTCAAATATATAAGATATAACCCAAAGGGGATCCATGTAATGCCATCGAGAGTCCAAGCGAATAAATACACCTTCAAATCAAACATTTAACCCAAAAGGGAATCCATACTATGCAATGGGGTTGTTAGGGTGTGAGGTTATGACATATCAATTTATGTCAAATTTAGTTGCATCCCCAAATGCTTTAATCTATGTAATCTGTAAGACTATTTATACGTTTATATCTAGTTTAACTAAATTCCAATAGACAAGATTCTTGTGGTCGACTAATACGATGGAAACGCCATCGTAGGACTAAAATTACAATATCCAAAATAAATATTAAAAATGTATCATCTAATACTTACCACCAGTGTCTTTGTCTTCCTCTAGTTTTCTATCGTTTTGGCCTTGTTACATATTTACCTTGAACCAAGTGCGATTCTCTTGCACTTTCAACCTGAAAATAAAAGTTCTCCCTTTTTTATCTTTTTCCGTAGGTACGTGGAACTTTGCACAATGTTTCTACGGCCATGCATTCATCTTCAAAACCTTGTACAACCGTTGTTTCAGAAGTTCTCTATAACAGAGAATCCTTCTGATTAGGTTGATTCATTCCTATATTACTATTATAACTCACAAAAGTCGTACTAATTTTTAAATATGTGTTTCATATTTTCATGCACTGTTGTTTTTGGCATTGGAATGTAATGCCTAATTTGGCATTTCCACACGCCTTATACGAGCGATCTTTTTCCATGTGGAGAGGAGTTGAACCGCACCTCCCAGATCGTTCACAAATCAATAGTGGAAAAAGCAAAGCATTAAAAATAACAACAAAAATGAAAATGCCCTTCAAATTTAATGTCTTGCGAAAATGTCCAAACAGACGTCGAATTTGACATAGTCTCGTGAATGTCGTGAAAGCCCTTTCCCATAGGGGAACGCCTTGAAGGTGTAATCAATAATGAATTCTACTTTTTTAGTAATGAATTTGCATTATTTTAGGATATACATATGCGGGCTCTTTAATTATTGTTTTAAATTGCATTTTTATTGTGTTGCTTTTAAAGCATTTCTCTCTTTTTTAAATATTATAATATTTATCCAAAACCATACACTTGTGATTAGTTCCCCAAAACCATGCGATTTTAGATCTCTTGTGCCTCCACTCTCCAAAAATCATAACTATACAATTTTGGGTTTTTTTAGTTTTGTAGGTCCTCTAATTTGAATCATGATATATTTTTCAATTTTTTGTTATTATATTAATAAGATTTTAATTTGAATACATAAATCCTATAAATATATAGAAGCATTAACACCTTTAGGATATTAATCGATAATTGATCTATACATCTAATTCGAGAGAGTATCATTTGTGAATTAAAGGCTTAAGAGCGAAAGTTAATTTGAATAATGTTTATTTCTTTATCAAGCATTCATTATATAGTAAAAATTTGTATACATAGAAACTACATTTGTATTGGATTGTGTAGGTGAAGAATTATATTTACACTTGGTGTGTCATTTTGATATTGTACATTGTTCGGGGCTTGATAAATATCAAGAAATTTATTCTCATAACAATTTTAACACATGCCTCGAAATTGATCTTTTACCAACTCATTTTGCAAAACTAGATATAGCGAGTCATACCGAGGAAGGTGCTTTGGATACAATCTCAACTTGTTGGCGGACTTCCCTATAGTTTCCCATTAACATGGGAAGAATTTTAGAAACATGTAAGGTTTTGAAATCATACAATTAATGAAAATAGTCGTCAAATAAAAAAATTTGGTGTGAAACAATTGCAAAACCACATCTTGATAGTCATGGAAGAGTGCATGAATGACCCCAAATGAGTATTTTGATAGTTTTACGTGGAGTCCTCCATAAGATGCAAGTTTTTAGGATTCTCTTTTTTTAGCCATAAATTCATTGGTTCTATTGAATATTCCTAACAACCGTTTCCATATTTATATGATCAAGGTTAAATTATAGGTCTAATTGAAGTTAATCGTATAATGTTTATGGCTAGATGAATTGCATGTTGTTTATGTAAATGCACATTCCCATTGAACATTTGGTAAAATTACATTTCCTTGACATGTTATAGGCTTCTAAGGTTACATATCGTTTCAATTGTGATACATTTGATTGTTTCAATTATAGGCTTCTAAGCATATTGTTTGAATTGATGCTTATTGTGATCAATTCAAAAAAGTAAGCTAACTAGATTTGGTTTGACATTTCCACTATAATCTTCGTGTTTAAGTGGAAGGTATATATGTTTTTGTTGTACAAGATTCCATTTTGTTTGATTTTATTACATATTTTTAAAGTATTCTTTGTTGAATCAAATTTAAAAATGAATATCATTTTAGGCCCACTAGGTGTTACACGAACCCTACATAAATGCATTCTTATTGAATCTTGATTTAGAAAAAAATCAAAAATCTATTTTAGGAAATTCCTAAAATCTATCATTGGTAGTTTTGGTAGCTTTTTAGTATTTTCCATTTTTAGGGTTCTTCAAAGCATTTATTGGCTTGGATGATACTGATGATAGCTAGAGTGCAATCATCGCGGGAAATTTTCAAGATTTCTCTGTCATATTTCCAATAGATCTTAGCAGTTCAAAATTGGGTGTACTGAAGCTAGGAGATATGAACCCAACAAGGAACACTAAAAATATAGTAATAATAGGACACATCTAAGATTTTTTTCCTCTTCTACCTTTTGAATCCATTCCTAAGGTGAATACTAATGGTTTTCATGAAAGGTGACTTTTTGGTTCCCACATGAAACCCTTGATATTCTATTTTAGGATTTTTCATATTCTCCATTGCATAGCTATACAATAGCTTGTTTTGAATAAAGAGATGGAGGCATACATCTTTGTTATGGATTTTTAGATTTTTATACATTGTGAATTGATATAAAATTAGTTTGTTTCTATAGCTCTTTCATTGTGGATTGATTTCTACACAACACACAAACACCATTTTCTCAAGCATTTTCCACCACATTATAGAAAAATGTGTTTGTATGGAGTATATAATTCTGAAACTTACTTGACACTTGTAAATACAACTAAAAAACAATGTAATTTTTAAAGTATTAAATAAAGGAAAAATATTTAACAAAGATAGAAAACTCTTTAAAACTGGTAATGTCATACATTTTTGGTTTTCGGGTGGGGTCGGTTGTTAAATCTAATCCCGCTCCTTATGGGGAAATAGGTGGATCGTCCACGAGGTGGTGATTACTTTCGTCAAACGCTCTATCATTGCCTCCTTTTTCACCGTGAACCTAACCAAACATTAAAAAAGATATATTAATAATAAATATTTGAAAGAGGCTAAAAATTTAGTTAGGGCAGAAATCATAGATCATGGATTTACGATAAACTTTTTCTCTGCGTCAACCACAAATTCATGTTTTGCGCAAATTTGTGGGTTGAAACGTGTCTTCTTAATGATGTTGGTAGCTCTATCGTTCGAGGTTCTTTGCGACAAATCCTTCCGTCCACCGGTTTGTCTTTACTTGTTGTCAACAACTTCGATCGATACACGCGTGCTTCATTATGCCTTGAATTTCCTTTTCCGTTCAACATTATTTCTCTTTCGACATTATCATCACACACCTCACGTGCGATCGCTAGTGGATAATGATTGTTAGTCTAAGACAAATTTGTATGTCAAGGAACATCAGGTAGACCACATGGTTACATTTTTTTAATGGAACCATTACATTCATTTGTAGATCAAACAATGTGGTGGAGAGGAATAAGCCAAAAGGTGGCACTAATATCTAGCATGCAAGTGTTTATGAGATTGTTTTAATAAAATAAAAGAGGGGCAAGAAATTTAATTTGTTTCCCAACACTCCAGTGGGAATTGTAATCCGCCATTTTAATCTCCTGCCCAGTTGCTGCTGTGTTTTTACTTGGAATGGTGATGAGCAAGAAATGAAATGCGATGTTTTGTGGGAGCAGAGGAGATGATGAAGAATTCTGAAGCAGTAATAGTAATGGTGATTAATGATCCCACATGCGTGGCGTGAGAAGTAGGAAGGGAGAAGAGAGCGTATAAAATAGAGGAGATGGGGGAGAGAGAAGGCATACTTACCTGGGCGGGGTCAATCGATGATCATTGCACTAGGAAGGGGGCTCTGTCTAGCATCTCCCATTGTGGAGAGTGCACGTCATAATTTGTGACAGCGGAGGCTCGCGTTCGCGCGGCCTCCACACAAATCTAAATGCTAAATCAACGTTTGCTCAGGAACAGGAGATGAATAGATTTCTGCACCTGCTGATACAAAGACAGCAGTTTTTTCTACGATCAGGAGAGGAGGCTGTTTTACCTTGAATTTGTTCGTGTATAAATGTGAGCGTAGCGATGCAACGCTATCTGGTTTTTAACAACTGCCTACAGCCAAAGTTGCATCAATGGCTGATGCCTGTGCGAATCAAGCTGATTCTCTGCTTCTGCTGCGAATCAGACTCCACTTATAATGGAAAGTATAGATTATGGTCTATCTACTAGCAATTGCAAATGAGTTGCAAGTTATGCCGGAGAGGGCTTGTTTTTTTGTGTATAATATGGTTTGGATGTAAAATATATTTTGCTAAACAGTTCACATGTCTTTATGTAAGGTTCCACATTCTGCATACATGTCTATCAAAACATTTGCAACTATATCTAACAAAATTCCTCTATCTTTTGGCACAGGTTGGGAGTACTTTGGAAAATTTAAACTAATTGGATTGGAGCCCTGTTTGTTGCATATGGTGATACAAGGCAAGGAGTATGTTGGCAAATGTAAACAGGAAACCACTCTCTGTACCTAAGTGGTGCAAGCGGTTGCAAAAGCTGACGAATATGTACAACAGGAGTAGAATCGGGTGGATAAGAGCACAAAGATGGAAGCCTTGTTTATAAGAAGCGTGGAGATGCTCTTCTGCTATAGCATCTTGGGTATTTTTGGCAGGTTTTTGAAAGGGGCTAACGGATCAAACTACCACATATCCTTAAAATCTGGTCTTTTTGGGACAAGGCTCTTCAAGACACATAGTGCCTTCCCTTCCAAAGTTTCTCAAGTGGCTCGCAAAAAATAGAACTCATATTGTTATGCAAGACAGCGCTGCGGGGTCATATGCCACAACCCTAGCAGAATTTGCCCAGTCTGTGAAGTCCCTAGATGCTATCAGTAGAGAATTATACATTAAATTTTTTCTACATTCTTATTGACAAGAAAAGGATTGACCCGATTGGTGAGATTTTCAAAGAGTTTGAGACTGTCTACAACAAACTGACCGACACAGAGTTGGCAGTTGTGTCTTCTGTAGTCAAGCTTGAGAATCAGATTTCTCTTGGTCCTTCACAAAATCAATGCAATGTTTTTTGTCGATTTAAGTCATATCTTCTGCTAGAGTGTTTCCATAATGGCTTGCAGAAATCTGTTAGGCCACAATTCATCTATTGTTGCCCTGCACTCTTCCTCTGACAGAGGAGTTCGGGATTCTTCTACATGAGCGACACCTCTGTCAATAATAACCTGATAATGAATATATGCAATTCAAAATTTAGAATTTAGTATAAAATATAACAAGGTACGGGCAGGGAAAGGTCCTTAGTCCTCGTCCGTATATTGAAGTCTCTCGATGACTATGCATCAAAGCAAGCAAGCATCATGAACTTTGGCAAAAATGCAGAGCTAGCTTCAGAAGAAGATACTGAAGGCAAGTACATATAATGATTGCATAATATCGCCAGGATGCAGAATTAGTCCTAATGGAAGGTCGAAAATAGAGCACACTCTACAAGATGCATCACCGTTAGGGAGGAAGTTTGTCCGCATGATGTTATGATTAACATATGATGTATTTACATGCTTTCGGTTGAATTGGTTAGTTGCTAAACACTGATACAATGTTGTAAGTCCTAAAATGATGTCTGTTTCGGGCATCTTGACAAGCCCATTTGGGTAAGGAAGTTTGTTCTGCATATGTCTCGAGGAAGAAAATGATAAATATTATCAAGTTGTTGAAAGATTACATATTGTTTCTTATCTTAAGATCCATTCACAGCAGAGTCATATGTTATTATCATTGTTATTAAACTACTTTCAAGTATTTACTTTGTTTATCCAGAAAATAATGACAATAGTTTTGTGAGCAACCCAATTGAATGGGCAAGAAGTCGATAAGGTGAGTTCCCTGATATTATTTACAACTATAGTTGCAGACTACATAAAGCATTTGCATATTAATGATTGCAATGTTTAGCTAATATGCAATAGTCAAGCAAGAGTGGCCTAATATGTCAAATAAACGCCATCTATCAACGAAAATTTACACAAGCCCTACAACTATACGGAGGTCTTCATGTATTCATGTTTAATTCAAATAAACTACTCCACAAAATGCTACCACTCATGATATAAGATTTGCAAATGTATATGTAATAACTATCCCTCTAAAACAAATAACATATACAATTCGGAGTTCACATTGCATTGTACACATGTGATTGCTAGTAATAAAAGTATTAAATTTATGTTATTAAAATAAAAATTTATGAAATCCTAAAATCAAATACTCAATAATAAAACTATTACGTTTTTTTTATTAAAATATAAAATTATAAACTCATAAAAACAAATAAGACTCTAAATAATAGAAGTATGAACTTATTATAATCAAATAAAATAATTAAAAAACATTATAATATATATCGATAGGTCACATTTTCTTCACGGCCGCTGACTTCTTTTCTCGCTTTTGAACTGCGATTTTCTTAACGGTGGTTTACGCATAATGATTTTGTAATTCACATATTTTCTTAATCACACTTTCACATAATTTCCTAGAAGATTCCACATTCATGGATTCACGGCAGGGTTTAATAGGGCGAACTTAAAATGGGGGCACACAGGGGATAAAATGCAATAAAACAGAAGTTCCGTAAGTAAAATAATTAATAAAGTGACAGGATGTTTTTTTTTGCAAAAACCATAGAAACAAATTAATAACAGGTTTTAACAAATTATAGAATGATTTTTTCACGATATTTGTGGTTGTGATTCACAATTCAAATTGTACAAATTTGTTCACAAATTGTAACTATTTTTTGTGATGTGGGTTCAGATCCGGTGAAATTCAAATTCCAAGCTTAAAATGCGGCGAATGCGGCACAGAAGCACAAAGTCTTCTCTCGAACAAGATTATGTTCTAGCACAAAGACCATCCACAAGAGTTAGCAAAACAAAATTTGTTAAAGCCAAGGGTTAGCAATCCTTCAAGTTGTTCAAATCAGGTGGTGCCGAAGTTGCCTTCTTCGAAACTCGGTCTGCCAGTTCCTGGAAACATTTGACAATAGACGGCTGGAGACACCAGAAAATTCTGTGAGAATACAGTGGCTCTTTTTTGTCTGGAAGCCTCTCAATCCGTTCATCTACAGTGCCGCCGCCGCCTCCACTCTCACAGGAAGCTGAAGCATTGGCTTTAGCACATGTGGCTCTTCTTCTTAACTGCCCAAAACAGCTAATGAAACCCACTTTCAGAGGATTTATACATTGTGTACTGTGCCTTGAGAATGTGGAGGTGGGTGAAATATTGGAATCTTTGGTTAAAACCAGAGCATGCATTTTCGCAAAAGAATTGGTCCCAAAATCATACCAGAACAATCATACTAATCAATCGGGATAATGTTATTAAGTTTGTTGGAGGTATAATTTTTCGTAAAATATATTCTATGATCTATGATCTCTCTCGTGACTCACAATCGAATCCAATTAGAGTCGGCCTAATGTTGTCTGAGAAATGTCAAAATATTCTCTCCCATATGTAAGTGTATCCGAAAAAGGAAACTGTTGAAAATTAGTGAACTTAACTAATTACTAGGTTTTTGTTAATAGGTTAATGAAATGGCAGAGGTGAACGAAAGATCAGACATAACGAACAAGATTTATAGTTGGGATTGCGAGCTCATGGGGCTAACATGGTTATTAGCTAAGAACAAAACAGTCTACATTCCCATTGGTTCATAGTTTTCAAGGCCTTAATGTAGAGCGGTCTTCCACCCCATGCGACCACGTGCAACACCGAGTGGCAGAAAATGCCCCTTCCTATGGATTCCTCCAATTAGATGTGTCTATAATGAGTTATAGCAGAAACTTTCTTCTTTGTTGCTTTGCCACCAGGGTCATGGCATTACCGAGCTCTCCTTCAAAGTGCATGTCAGGGAAATAAGGCTATGTGAGGACAAGACCGACATCGCCATGTTGATGCAGTGCATGTGGAACAGTGATAAGATCCGGGAATCATTTATGAATGATGCCTCAATGATATGGGTAACAATTTCCAGAGGTCAATTTGCTTGGTTATCGAGTACCATTGTTGGGAAAATCCCTAACATGCCCTTCGACAAAACTTGGATTCAAGGTTTAAATTTGACGGCCGGTTAGATGTTTTTCATGATTTTAGCCGTAAAATACATGTAAATATTTGAAATAACCGTCACACGCGACTTGCATAATTTAAGTATGGCCATTATTTTTATATATATTTATATATAAACTATACAAATATAATTTAAAAATAGTTAAATATATATATAATAATCTTTTATATATTTTGTTAAAAGTATAAAAATAACATTGTTTTACATTTTTGATTTTAGATATTTTAAAGGTTGCTTAGAATTTAGATTTTTTTCTACAATCCTAGATATTTGATTTTAATTTTATTCTTCATAAAGTAAATTTTGAAGTTTACTATTTGGAAAATAATATTGGTCATATATCTTGTTCAAAGTTTTTGAGATTCAAAAGTTTTCTGATTTTGATTTTATTCTTCATAAAGTAAATTCTATAGTTTACTTTTTGGAAAATAATATTGGTCATATATCTTGTTCAAAGTTTTAATAGATAAATGTCCGGTGTTTGACCAAATGATGAAACGTGATTTAGTTTGGCGACTATCATAATTGTGTCTTACAAAAATATGGACAATAGCAAAATAAGAGCTTTGCAACAACATATAGACATCCAGGCAATATCAACATGAAATACAACTCAAATAAACTAAATATTGCTACTATCTTCGGCATAATTTACAACTCATTTGCAATTGCAACAAAACCACAAGAAACAATTGAATGCCTCAGGCCCAAGTTATTTTCGTAGACAATCACTCAATCAAAACTTGACAGGGGTAGCTGAAATTGTACCGATAACAAAAAGAGCCTAGTTTTGTTGATTTTCTTAAGCTTTAAATGTAACAGGGACCAATGAAGAACAATGATATAAGGATAAATGTTATAGTAAATATAAATAGTATATAAAACTATGTCATCAAAGTATTTGGGACAAGGAAGCTCTCCATTGCTCAAGTTTTTTTTTAAATTAGCACGCATTAGCAGCACAGACAATTACCACACTTCAAACATTATAGGGTATGCCACATAATATTAGACAAAACAATCAAAGTGCGAGACTAAAATAGAAATCACACAATGTGATCGAAGGGTAAGTGTTTTTTAATTAATCAAGTTTAACAAAAACGTAGTAAATAAGAACCCTCTTACAGAAATTAGCTAAACAGTTAATTTCATTATTTTCTCCTTTTCAATTATTTTGGGTTGATTTGCATTTCTAAAGCATTTTCTAGATTGCAAGAGTTATAACCAACTATTTGGTTGGATTTGATTATTAGATTAATAAGCAATATATGGCATGACACATAATATTAGACAACACCGGAAAGCACAAGAGTAAAATGTAAATCACGCAAATGTTATCGAAGAGAAAGTGTTTTTCAATTAATCAAGTTTAACAAAAACTTAGCACTTAAAAACCCTCTTACAAAAATTAGCTAAACAATTAATTTTATTTTCTTCTCCCTTCTAGATTATTTTGGTTTGATTTATATTTTCTATTGTATAGCATTTCTGGATTGCAAAAAGTCATAACAAACTAATTGCGAGGATTTGACCAAGATGCAGTTAATGTGTCTCAATAACACACAGTTTACAAGCCGAGTTAAAATGTGTTTGACAGTAGGCATACGTGGCCATCAAATTTAACCCCAGGCCAAGCTGAAATCTTTGGGCATATTGAAGGCGAGAAAGTTCCTAATGGTGTTGGAGAGAGTTGGCCAACGTTATTGTGATCTCTCATAGAAAAGATTAGATCTCACAAAAATAAAAGTGAATATGACTTTGTTCGACATCGATCGCTTATCATTGGAAGTTGTTTGAGAGAGATGATTTTAGAAGCAGCGAATCGCCTATTCCGCCAGAGGTATTGCAGACTGCAAATTAGACAGCAAGAAAATGCCATGTACACCCTTTGGCTCTCAAGGCATATGGCGCGGCCATGGCCGGAAAAAGAGATCCTTGGCAATGGCAGCTAGCTTTGGAAGGGCCAAATAATGCCATTTTCTTTAGCAATCATACTGATGCAAGAAGCCGAATTTTACGGTGTCTCCGCTCCAGTTATGAATCTCTGTCTCTAACCCTCGAAAGTGTTTCTCTACTTCACATGTTTCCTAAAATCATGCGGATTTGATTGATATGTGGACTCTGCAGAGAGGATAATTCAAGCCGAAATCCCTTCTAAGTTTGATGCTTATGGCCGACTTTAGTTGGATACAATGATAAATTGGTGTGTAGTGGAGGGAGTGGAAGTCAATTCCCCGGCGTAGTCCGAAAATGCAAGATGCATCCCATGTTCCACCGATTAGTGCACGCTTGTAACTGGAAAAGAGGACGACGATGAGGAAGGGACGATGTTAAAGTTTGTAGATAACTTGGCGAAATTTCCTTCCAACAAAATTAGCCAACACCAATGAATCTCGCTTTTTATAAGCTGGATCAAATGTCTGCCGTGACCATTTGGACTGCGACGCGGGCACACCCTCCTCAATATCGCCCATAACTCTCACCTCCCCTACATATAAGTCACACATTTGGACTCGCGTTTGTGGCACGAGAGGATAGCCATTTTCCAATTGCATAATATCAATTTAAAGGATGGAGTTGTAGATGAATATCTAGGTAATTTTACCAGTAGCAAAAAATCTAAAACTTTATGTGGAAAGTAATTTTACTGTAGCAAAAAATCTAAAAGAAATCTACTAAAAAAATCTAAAATCCGGCAACCTGTAAAGTTAAGCCACCGGAATTTGACACTTTCCAGCAATGCCTTCTTCAAAGTAAACGCCTCCGGCGAACTAGCAACAGTGTAATGTGAACGCTCGAGGGCTTGGGTGGAGGAGGTGTGAAGGGTTAACTTTGAAAGAAATAAAAATGTTAGCGGCGGGATAGATGGATGGAACAAAACTCAAGCCTGCAAATGTCTTTTTAAGAGTCAATGGCAAGGTATGGCCAATAAAATAATATACGTTTTGTTTAGCAAATTAAAAAAATTTGACAATCTTAAAATATAGATAAAGTCAAAAATAGGCTAGAAATATGACTTTAAAAGAATGCAGATTATTTTTTTAAAAATGCAATGTAAAACAAGTCCAACCATGTAGGTAAATGAAACCTATTACAAATGTGTGAAAATACAAACATACATACATTTGTATGAGAGTATATGGCTAAACAAACACACAATTATAAAATTATCATATTTTTCACAACGTGTTTGTCATTATACCTTTTACGTGAAGGGCCTTGACATGCTTATATGAAAAATACATAAGGTAGGCTCAATAGCACTCACAAAGTTCTTGTGAAAAAGATGATGGGTAGAACAAGTCAAAAGATAACAAAAGGTGCAGTCAAAGGTGAAAAAGGGAACATGAGATCCTTTCGTGGGACCTTCAATCCTAAATGACAAGCTCTCTAAAATCATTCTTGATATGGATATGGCCTTAAGGTAACAAGCAAAGAACCCATATTCATCTAATGTCTCTGCGATGTCACAATTTTCTCACATTAGTCTAGTCTCGGAAAAAAAGTGCCGATGAGGTAATTACTTGTTAACATTACAAATCCAACCACCACATTGTGTGATATTGTTTATTGTATATATAAATGATGGTGTCTACCTTTACAATCTACATTTTGTTGATGCAATGGAGGATTTGTGATCTATGGGTGTGTTTCTATTATTCTGTGGTGGATGGTAGGTTGCGGACCAACAGATTTCACAACATGGGTCTTTCCACCCACAACACTGACAAGTACATCTAGAAAATGTAGCATGAACCAATCTAATCAAAATTATTATTGAGCTTAAGAATAACGACATACCGAGTTTATTTTAAGCCATATGGAAGGGTCGCTCAATCAACACTATTAACTTGTCCATTAGTTCTACATTGTCAACAATCGGCTATTACAAAACGAGAAGAAATGATTTTTTTAAATGACAAAAATTGACTTTGCTATTTTTTGTTTTGTTTTATGATGTCAATATTTTCATTTGGACAATGTTTTATTTGTTGGATAAGACGAAGACATGAGTGGAAAGTTGGAAAGAAAAATGTGGGAATTTTAAATACCTTCATGTCCCACACCTATCCTATAAATTAGATTGCTCATTCCCAAGTAATATCATTATTTGTGCTCCACCTTATCATCTTGATCTCGATCTCGATGCAAACTTTGTGATCCTATTAGTGGTGCGAGGAGATGCTAGATGTGACCAAGTATGAATTGCAACACTCAATGCAGGATTCATGATGCAATATGATGTCAAAATTATAGGACCCTCAATGCAAAGATTGATGCATGTTGATCGAAAAACGAAATGAAAAATTGTTATAAATTGAAATTGAGAGATCAAGTCGAGCTCAAAGAAAGTACAATCTTCAATGCTAACACAAAGCCAAGCGAAGCGCAATAGAGGGACACACAATTCACTTTACATGGGTCTATTAAGGAGAGTATGCGACCCTATTTTTGTTTGAACAAACATAAATATTCAATGATATCGATCTTATGCCTATATAAAGGCATTGTTTCCATCACCATACTTAATCCAAATGTGTAAGATTAATGTGTGACCACCTGACAAAAGTATCCTCGTTCTTATGTGTGATAATGAGTTAGAGTGTTATGTGTATAGGATGGTTATCTACGCTCACACCTCGGCCTCCTCTTTAAGATATTGCATTTCTATAGTAGCCCCTCGAAACCTCCAAGAGATTAGTCCCCTCCCTCCCCTCCCCACACCTATTAATAGGCATAGGTGTAGGCGCATATCGTAGGTTGAAAGCCCTCCTCCCTATTATATCTTATTTTCTCTATCCTCTATCAATAAATTGAGACTATAAATAGATATGGACCCTTCCCTCTATCAATAATGGATCAAATCACATGACTCGCCCAATCCCTTTTATATCTTATTTTCTCTATAGGGACACCTCATCTCTCTATATACTACCATATATAGATAGGTTTGATCCATCTCCATAGAATTTATAGGTCTACCATCATTGAATGGAGCCTATAAATAGATATGGACCCTCCCCCACTATTAATAATGGATAAAAAGCACACGAGTGCCCATCTCCCACGTCTCCCCCTTTTCCTACTCCACACGCACACACACGTGCACACACACGTGTGCGCACATGCACACCACACACACACACACACACACACACACACACACACACACACACAGAGGCGATATAGGGCGACCCATTCATTATGGCACCCCTCTCTATCTATATATTCGAGGACGAGCTATATAAATTACAATAATTGGTGGATACCAATCCTGTCTCGTATGAATTCAAGATATTAATTTTCAATACCAATGATAATGGGGATGGACATATGAAGGGTTTTAAGTATAGGATTGATGCTCTGCATTAGTTGAATGTTAGGAATATTATGTTAGTGTGGCTTAATAATATTTATGTGTGTGTGTGTGTAATTTTAATTTTAAATATGTGAGTGAGTTCTAGTTGTTACAACTACACATCAATAGTTACGTAGTTGTTAGGAGGTTTTATGGTTGAGAGATTTGCGGAGATATGACTCTCCTTATTTATAGGAAGTTTGAAGCCGATATATGTGTATGTTTGCATATGAATAAGATGATGGATTTTTAATAGGGTCGAGACTATTTCAAAGGAAGAGATAGGGTGGTTTAATTTTTTTCATAACAAACCTCTCCCTTGGTATTTATGAAATGTGTTGTATTTGGTCAAATAGTGAAAACGCAGTATCTAAATCTTGCATAAATCCGAGTTTTTGGTCAAAATGGGATAACATAGTTTATTATCTATTTTAATGGATGAATTTGAAATATGTAATCTATCAAAATGAAAAAATAATCAATACCTTTAGATGAGAGGTTGAATTGACATCACATCTACTTGTAAAATACTTTCCACTTTAAATGCACTTTTTGACAAGCTTACAAATTGATAGTCATTGATTATTTTGAGACTTGAATTTTTTGTTCTACACTCATTTACGAACTATATATCCCACATTTATGTACTTGTACCAATTATTTCTTTCTCCATGCACATAGTTTTAAAAGTAACTAAATGGTGTATTGTAGAAACTTATATTATTTGTTTAAGAAAGAGTCAAGTTTGACTTTTGGAAATAGTTAATGCTATCACTTTGACATCACGAACTCTTCCCATAAAACGATACATTCAACGTACAAGTGACAAGCTAATAACATGAGTTGGTTGATTTGTATTCATATGTAATCTCGAATACTTTCTATGGGATCATTTCCTAATTGTTGAGGTGTTAGAACACATAATATTTCTTTATATTCACAAAAGATGAAAAAGATTTCTTTATGATTTAGAATATTCATTTCGTATAGTTGGGTGAAATAAAATGATTGTATATTTAGTTAACCACGAAGATATATGGCCTCACAATCGTTACAATTTGTGTGAATCCTAATAAATACGATTCAATTTTAATGGAGCTATTCATAATAATGAATGATAAAAAACATTATGATACATCAAAAGAGTTGTCGATTTGGTGTTGATTTCCATAAAGATGGTTAATTTTAATGGAGAAGTCTATCAAATAAAATGAAAAAATGTTATGATAAATCAAAAGGATTGTGTTACAATTTGTTTGGATAATGGTAAGTTGTAGTTCTTATGTCACTGACTTTTAAAATGTAAAAATCCTGGGAAATGCCAAATAAAAGGGATAAAAATGGATTTGATTCCTAGGTGAATTTTACATAATGGATACCTAAGTGAATTTTGTGGATGACATCATTGCGCAATGATACCTTAAATTACGTGACCTTCATATGATCCACCATCAACGATATGATATTTAACCGGTGTATACACCTAATTTTCACTTTTCACTTTTCATCTTTCATACATGTTACTAACAATCATCCTTGTGCAAGATAAGGGTTGTTGATGCATCTATTTCCTGAGCGGGTGCCTTAAGGGGCCTCTGTTGGGAATGGGGAATGGTTATTCACATAACCATTATGGGTTAGAGACAATACACAAGAGAGAGTGTCGTTATTTGGTCTTAGCCTTAGTTTGCATTAGGTATCCTTGTCCTCCTAGGTCTCATGCATATCATATTCATGATCTCTTGCTTGCATTCTACCATTTTGCACCTTGTTCATCCTCTTTCATGACCCACAACACATTATTTTTACTTTTCATGACACATCACTTTATTTTTGCATCCTTGGCCGACACAATCACTCATGGGCGATTGTGTCGGTGTCATATTTTCTCATGGAAGACGCCATCGCTCATGGGTGATGGCATCCTATATATACCTCCACTTCACTTGATACTCATAAAAAAGGAAGCTAAGACATATGAACTATTGTTTGCTCCACTTTTTGTGCCATCTTCACATCTGCTCGGTCTTCTTTTGGTTCATCTTGCATTTTGCTTAGATTGGATTAGACACTCTCTTCTTGGATGATTGCTTGCACTATTGGGTCATCATATAACGAGTCTAGGACAAGAATGGTCTTCCCATACTCCACCTAATAACTCTCTCTCTCTCTCTCTCTCTCTCTCTCTCTCTCTCTGCGTTTTATTTCTCTCTCTCTCTCTCTAGATGCATCAAAACCACCCTACATATACAAGGTGAGTGCTCTAACCCTTATTTGTCATTTTGCATAGATTAGTTCATTTCCTCTTCATTGTGCTATGTTAGTTTAGTATTATGCATGTTTGATGCTAGTTATCTTAGCACTCTTATCAAATATTAGCTCTTTAGTTACTTTCATTTCAGTTATTGCATGCTTCTTTCTTTTATTTGTTGATCCATACCTCTCCACACCCAATAACGATATCTCAGTAGGGTTCCTTCCTCTATCTTGACCACAGGCCTTGGAAACCCTAGGTTGACCTAGTGTAAGGGTTATTTCCCTCTATATACAACTCTAGTTCTCCGTTCCCCTTTAAATCTATCCCTCTTGTATGTCAAGTATTTGTGTCTCCTACTCGTTGTCTCGAATACTCGTTATCTAAAATAAGCCCACTTATTTTGGCTAATCTACACCTTTGTTTCTCCTCTATGTGCATCAACTTGAATTTTCCACATATTTTAAGTGCTCAAGGGTTTCTAAAATAGCTTCATCAAATGGGAAATTTATTCCCTTTGTAGAAAGGTAAAAAGTCCTTCTAATTCCTTATATTCTACGAAGTTACGGGCCGGTGTGGCCTAGGGAGGCTTTTTGCCCAAAAGCGGGCCTACGGGCCCGGGAAGATATTTTGCCAAAGGAAGATGCGGACTCTGCGGGGCGGCGGAGAAATTTTTCCCAAAAGCGGCCGACGGGCCTGGGAAGAGAGAGAGAGAGAGAGAGAGAGAGAGAGAGAGAGAGAGAGAGAGAGAGAGAGAGAGAGAGAGAGATGGGAGATCTTGTGATTTTTATCCATTATTGATAGAAGGGAGGGTCCATATCTATTTATACGCTCAATTCATTGATGGTGGACATATAAATTCTATGGAGATGGATCGACCCCTGTTTATATATGGTAGTATATAAAGAGAGGGGTGTCCCCATAGAGAAAAAAAAAGATATAATAGGGAGGGGACAATAGGTGGGGAGTGGCAAGAAGTCATGTGATTTGATCCATTATTGATAGAGGGGGACGATCCATATCTATTTATAGGATCAATTCAATTATGGGGGCATATAAATTCTATGAAGATTGATCAACCTATCAATATATGGTAGTATATATAGATAGAGGGTTCCCTTATAGAGAAAATAAGATATAATAGGGAGGGGGATTTCATCCTACAATATGTGCCTACACTTATGCCTACTAATAGAGGGGTAGGGGTAGGAGGAAGATAAGGGTGATCTCTTGGAGTCCGGTGTGGCTCTTTGTAGAAGTGCAATCTCTCAAAGAGGAGGATGAGGTTTGAGCATAGATAACCATCCTATACAAATATATGGCAACAATATTATATGCTATACATATATGTAAGGGAGCCATATCTATGTAGAGAATAGAGGGGGTTATATCCCATTCCATGTAACACTCTAACTCATAATCACACAACAATGAGGATACTTTTTTAATAAACAAGAATATCAAAGGGTCGCATCAACCAATCGCTAGTTATATGTAAACCCATTTATAAAATTTGCATTATGCCTATGACCTTTGAGTGAGGGAAGGACAATAATTGGGAATCCCAATTTTCATAAACACTTGATATCCAATTCATAGGAAGGTAGACCAACCATTTCTCAATTATCAATTACAATTTTGTTCGGAAAAATATAAGGATCACAAAATTGTTGCCCCACCTATTACTAACACAACACTCTTACTTGATGGTTTAAATATTGTTATAGATTTTTTTAATTTAACAAAGTGGTTATTACCTTAGTGGATGTGATTATTCATCCACAAAGATGAATAATTAGTTGAGTTAATTATTATTACAATCCAACGTTATTTGGGTGTGTCCACAAGACAGTCTTCCACACAGAAGATCTTCATCAACATAGAATACATAACCTTTAATTTCCATCCACGTGTTAAAAATTAGGAGGGCCTTTTTATAGAGAATATGCCTCCTATGAAACAATTTCTAGTGAAGGAATTTTTTCTCTTAATTTATGAGGATCCCAATATTTAACTACGCTTGGTAATTAGTTGTAAATATGGCTCTATGACTAAGAGTTAAGTCTACTAAAGCCCCCATTCATAATATGATTTATTTCCCTTTACTAGCCCACATTTGAATCAATGTACTACCACTCCACCAATAATTGATGAAGATTTACTTTGACATATAATCTTACACATTTGGATAAGGTATGGTGATGGAAACAATGCCTCTATATAGGCATAAGATTGATATCATTGAATGTTCGTGTTTGTTTAAACAAAAACGGGACCACATACTCTCATAAATGACTTAGTAATCAAAGGATTAAAACTTTAGTTGATTTTTTTATTCAAGCTTTCGTAAATTTACAATTAAAATTTACTAATATCGATCTTTTATATCCATCAACAATGTAAATTTTGTCATAGCATTTTTAATTAAAGGATAAACATCCTGATTTGAAACCATGTGATTAGTAGGTATCGGGTGCACAACTAATCAACCTTATTCACCCTAATACCAAGGATCAATGGGCATCCATTCCGCCAAATTCGCCTAGGTATCCATTATGTCCAACTCACCTACGAATCAAATCCATTTCTATTCCTTTTATTTGGTATTTTCTAGGATTTTGACATTTTAAAGTGGTGTAAGAACTCCAAGTTACCATCATCCGGACAAGTTGTAACACAATCCTTTTGATTTATCATAAAAAAATTCATTTGCTTTAACAGAATTCTCCATTAAAATTGAACCATCTTTATGGGAACCGACACCAATTTGAACCCTCTTTTGATGTATCATAATTTTTTTATCATTCATTATTATGAATATCTCCATTAAAATTGAACCGTTTATTGGGATTCGCACAAATTGTAACCATTGTAAGGCCATACATCTTCGTGGTTAGCTAAATATACAACCATTTTATTTCACCCAACTATACAAAATGAATATTCTAAATCATAAAGAAATATTTTTCATCTTTTGTGAATATAAAGAAATATTGTTTGTTCTAACACCTCAACAATTAGAAAATGATCCCATATAAAGTATTCAAGATTACATGTGAATAAAAATCAGCCAACTCATGTTATTAGCTTGTCAATTGGTGCGTTGAATGTATCGTTTTATGGGAAGATTTGTGTGATGTCAAAGTGATAGTATTAACTATTTCCAAGAGTCAAACTTGACTCTTTCTTAAACAAATAACATAAATTTCTACAATACATCATTTAGATACTTTTAAAACTACGTGCATGGAGAAAAAAATACTTGACACAAGTACATAAATGTGGTATATATAGTTTGTAAATGAACATAGTACAACAAATTCAAGTCTCAAAATAAACAATGACTATCAATTCATAAGCTTGTCAAAAAGTGCATTTAAAGTGGAAAGTATTTTACAAGTGTCAATTCAAACTCTCATCTAAAGGCATTGATTATTTTATCATTTTGATATATTACATTTTCAAATTCATCCATTAAAATAGATAATTAATTACGTTATCCCAATTTGACCAAAAACTCGAGATCTATGCAAGATTTAAATTTTTTTTTCACTAGTTGATCAAATAAAATACATTTCATAAATTCCAAGGACGAGGTTGGTTATGCAAAAAAACTTAAACCACCTTATCTCTTCCTTTGAAATAGTCTCGACCCTATTAAAAATCCATCATATTATTCATATGCAAACATACACATATATAAAGGCTTCAAAATTCCTATAAATAAGGAGAGTCATATCTCCACAAATATCTCAACCATACAACCTCCTAACAACTACGTAACCATTGATGTGTAGTTGTAACAACTACAACTCACTCACATATTTACAATGACAATTATCCACACACATAAATATTATTAACCCAAGGAGCACTAACATAATATTTCTAACATTCAACTAATGCAGAGCATTAATCCTCTACTTAAAAACCTTCATATGTTTATCCTCAATATCATTGGTATTGACAATTATATCTTGAATTCATACGATAGGGATTTGTATCCACTAGTTATTCTAGTTTACATACCTCCTCCCCGTTGGAGGGTGGTTGAATAAATGAGCCATATTAGATTGCATTTGGAGGAGTTGAGCGGTAGTGGAAGATTTTTGTTCGTTCATTTTGTCAATAAGTTGAAGAATAAGATTGGTAGGATCAGAATTGGATGAATTTTCAGATGAGCCTATTTCAGCGGTTTTCAACTTTTCTACGCTACAATCAAGTTGTTCAAATATGAAATCAAGAAGACGTTTGCTAAGAATATCTTCTGACTCTCCCTTTTATTGAGGAAACTGAGATAGGAATTTTTGAATCTCAGGAGGATGGTAAAAAGTATCATCATTATGGATTTCTTCCTCATCCTCAGGTGGGACATTACCGAAAAATGAGAGGCTTCTTTCTAGGTGCTCCTACGACACAACAGATCCATACAAAGGTAAATTGAGTTTCGGGATGGTAGGTTTTTGGAAATGATTGCAATACAGAGTCGAGTCGAGGACCCTAGGCCCAAATAATCCATGATGGAGTGACTATATGGCTGAGAAAAGGTCCGGAGATAAAGACTACAGACAAACTCGACCCTATAGAAAAACACACATAGGGGCCGGGGTGTGGGAGAAGATATGGTTGAAAAAAGGATTGGTCTTGCAGAGAGGTCTCGTAGGGCCGAATGTATCTGGAAACAGATATGACAAGAATAGACAAAATCACTCTTAGGCGATGGTGTCTCGTGCAAATAGATTTTAAGATTTTTTAAAGGATTTTGGATACTTAGATGAAGTCAAAATGAAAGATGGGTGCTTTTAACAAGTTGTTCTCAATTAGAAGGTCATAAGATTCACTTAAGATTTAATAAAGAATGTATGCGGGCCAAAATGTGTCTCAACAACATGCACTCTTACTCATCCATTTAACTAGGGTATTGTTATCACCAAATTACAACACCCCTGAATGGGTTCAGTTTTAATGGAGCATTCAATGTAATTTGTGTAACATGGGTACTATCCCCAAGTTGTGGGACTTGCTACTTGGGATAGACCTCCAGAGAAATTTGGTTCTTATTCCTCTGTTCAGGTGCATGCATTCAGATTGCAGAGGTTTCTAATCCTAAAACCTATTCTAATTTTCCAAGGAGACAGAGTTAAGAAAATGCAGGAAAATAAAACCTAGACTAACAGAGGTGATGCACCAAGGAATGAAGAACATCTACTCTGCCAAAAGACACGGATTAGAAGATATAACATAATCACCATGCAAAATAACCGAAAGGTAACAATGAACAAAAGAAAGGGGTGAAAATCATCCACAGACTCGTATTATTGCTCCAGAAGTTTGATACGATGCATTACATTGGCCAAGAGGACAGATTTGGCATTACAGAGCTACTGGGAGGCCCAAAATTCCACAACTCCACTTACAGAGAAGAGAAGAAGGGAGAGGCAGAGCAAAAATGTCCAACATTAAAAATGAGCCGAGCTCTTACATTTATAGATCAAGCAGAGAGAAGAAAAGAAGGGGGAAACGGGAAATCAAATTCAAAATCTCAACCACCAGCCATTAAAGCCTGCAAATCCACCCACAAGCTGTCAAATCGGTTCTCCATGATGCTCTACGTGTTGGAGAAGGAAAGAATGGCGGATTGAGCAAGATCTTATCTTTTGAAGAAAATTGATCGCATATTAATGCGTGAAAGACGTTTTCTAGGTTTCACCCACCAAATCCTGATATCTGGTCAGTTTCTCATGATGTTTGCGTGCAAGTCAGACATCCAACCATTTCTCCATGATGTTTGTGTGCTGAAGAAGAGAAAATGGCGGGATTGATCAAAATATGATCATTTTGGGCAATCAGATCGCACATTAATGGCGAGGAGACGTTTTTCAGCTTTTCACCCACCATATCCTACAAAAAACAATATTTTATGCTCCCATGGTGTAGAGAAAGTTGAGATATTTCTAACTTTGTACCAAATTCGTTGAATTTTGACCATTGGATCAAAAGATATGCTCCTCTCGAAGTTCACTCAATTAAATTAGGGCAAAAATGGCAAAAACTAGTTTGAAAAATTGATCCGTGGGCCCAAAATTCACTTTTTGCCCTTTTGCGCAAAAAAATGCAAAATTCTCAAAACCTCCTCTGCCCCGCAAGCTTCACAATTTATACTTGGGAAAATTTTCCTCCACCACCTTGCAGAGTCCGCATCTTCCTTTAGCAAAAAAATCTTCCCTGTGCCCACCAAGTCCGCTTTTGGGCAAAAAAGCCTCCCCAGGCCCGCCAGCCCGTAACTTTCAGAATATAAGGAGTTAGAAGGACTTTTTTACCTTTCTGGAAAGGGGAAGAAATTTCCCATCTGATGAAGCTATTTTCAGAAACCCTTGAGCACTTAAAATATGCGAAAATTCAAGTTGAAGCACTAGAGGAGAAACAAAGGTGTAGTTAGCCAAAAATAAGTAGGGGCTTATTTTGGATAACAATTTGGTGACTTACAGGGGTCACCTACCTGCTAGGTGGAAGATTAGTGGCCTTGAAGCATCCATTGGGCATGGAGTTAGCCTGATAAACACAAATCTGATTTGAACTTTAAAATTTGATCCCTGAGCCACTTGGAACACCAATGAAACTAAAAGTCATCTTCACCAAACGCCTTGCCAATGCATGCACCGATGACTAGAGCAACACGAGAAAAAAACTATGTACAAAAGATGAAATCATACACATCCCAAGTGGGATATGCAGAGTGTGCAAAAGCACTTCTTCTACTGAAAGAAAACCTACCTACTCTATGCTAACCAAAGAGATGGGCAATTTTAAACAAAACCTGCTACTGGTGATGAGAAATAACTGCCCTTCCTTACAATTGGTAGCCATGCAAATGATTTGGAGCTGATCATGGCTGTTATAATGAGTGAAAAACTGACAAGAGGCCAATCCTCCACCCAAATCATCAAGGTCTCAACTGGAAACAAAACAAATACCTCTTTTAGTTGCTCTGTATTTGGATTGAAGAGGCATTGCAATTGATCCTTGGTACTTTGATGCTCATACTCATGCTCGAAGTAAGCATGACTATTTTAAACTACTCTTTTGGCTCCAATGAAGCCAAGTATTTGATAGGGCACGGTCTGGTCCTTTGAATGTGCCCATTGTTTTGAAATTCAACTCCAAAAATGGAGTCTCCTTGCAGACCTACCTAGATGGATGGTATGGAAGTGATGGGATCATCCTCTTTCCCTTTCTCTTCCTCTGCAGTTGTTGAGGCCTTTGGAAGATCAAATTCTTCCAACTTTGATTCAAGAGGCATGTTGCAAACTGCAGGTTGTGCTTGCACATTCTCTTTCATGGCAGCAGGTTCTTGTGGTTGAAGGATGAATGATGGGGAGAAAGATTTGTAATCTCAATTGGCTCGTCCATATCAAAACATTCTTTTAAGTCTGATAGAAATAAAACTCTTCGTTGTCCTGCTGTAGCAAGGTCTCTCCCTCTTGCATGGTGATCTTAAAATCTTCATTATTTTCACCATATGAAGCTTCATCTTCAAACATGAAGCTAGTGAGTTCAAACTCTTCCAAAAGTTAGACTTTTGGAGGAGTTGGATGGGAGAGAGATCTGTAATCTCTTGTGCAACCTGCTCATGATTCAATGCCTTTGAATCGCTTTTTGTTCACCTTCATATGCTCCTTTTTAACGAGAATGGAGTTGGTTTTCTTCTTCCTTCATGGATTCATCAATCAAATTAGGCCCTTCAAATGAAAGCAAAAAATATTCAATAATGCTTCCTTCATCAAGCAGGTTCAACTCTGATTTGATCTCTTCCAGTTGCTCTTCTCCAATAGGACTTGGAGCTGATTGTTCTTCTTCTTGATCTGAAACTTGTTCACCATGGTTCCCCTCATCTTCAAACATGAAGTTTGAAAGATCAAACTCTTCTTCAACATAAGAGCTTGAAGGGGGTGAAGTGGGAGGAAGAACTGAAGGTTCTTCTATGGCCTGCTCTGCACTTAAAACCTCTAGAACTGTATGTTTCTCCTCCATAGCCAAAATGCACTCCTCCTCTTTTGGATTTGGAGTAGCTTCCTCTTCCCTTGCTTGGGATGATTGTGTGGTTTGAATTGAATCAACATTCTCTTCAAATAAAGTGCCAACATGGACATTGCATTTAGAGCTAATCTGATTGTTGATCATCTTGTTCCACTGCTGCTACAAAATCAGCCTTAGCCACCACTTGTGGCTTGACCTCAGCCTCCTCAGTAGGCTTAACCAACAAGGGGATCTTTGTATTCCCAAATCTAAGAGCCCATCTCTTCATATTTTCTACCATTTCTTCTTTGTTGGGTTCCTCTTCTTGTTGTTCTGCTTGATGGGTTTTCTGAGTCTCTTCCCAACATGGATTTGGGAAGGCAAGAGGAGTGGTGGGTGGGGTATCCACTATTATTTTTGGTTTATTTGTGGTGGAAGGGAAGGTATTTCTCTTGGCTCTTGTGGAGGGAATTGGATTTGGAAGGGAAAAGGGCAGAGAAACTGAGATCGGATGGGAGACTAGAAGATGGAGAAAGGAATCAACACTTGGGGCAGCAGATGAGAAACTTGGAAATTGAGACTCAAATTGAGATGGTGTTGCTTGGGGAATGGAGAGAAAATTACCAGATGATGGTGTAGGACTTACCCATTGACAAGGTCTCCTGACACCATGCTCGTAGGCTGTATCTCCTCGGTCCACTGTGCAAGTTGAGGCAACATTTCAATCATGAAGTCAAGCTTCTCCTGAGGGCTGTAGTGTCTTGGAAGAGGGGCTTCCCATGGACAAGGTGCCCTGCAACCAACTCTGAATGCTTTCATTTGTATGGTAGCCCTTATTTGAACCATATTATCCTCCATTTTTGAATTTTCTCCAACAGATCAGCATTCTCCATTTGACTGTTGTCATTGTGTGCATACCCTTGTTCTTGATAAGCTCCATAGCCAAATTGGTTTTGACTTTGCTCATATGGGTAGGCATGATTATTCGAATTTGCTCATAATGCTGATCGGAGGATTTGTGTTGTACATTGGAGGTGGATTGTACTTATAACATGCCCATTTTAAGTAATTGGAACAAGGGAATTTTTTTATTTTTTTGTAACGTTCTCTCTGTTCTAATTTATATAATTTAGAACACACGACCAAGTTTTAATAATTGTTCTCTCCCTTTAACGTAATTTAGAACACACATACTTTTTAAAACCAATGTTCTCTGTTCACATATTTATAATATAGAACACACATTCAATGCCATTCAATCATATAACAGTATACCATAGGTCTTTGTAATGACTCGAAGAACTACCGATCTCCCATTTTATGGCTCGGAGTTTCAACGATCTCTCATTTCATGACTCGGCTACTTACCGATCCTTCATGTTAATCCATGCATTGTATACTAAGTATACTTGGTTCTCTTTACCATTTTCAGTTATCGAAGTGTTCCATTTAAGAGGCCTATCTGAATATTTGTTACCGATATTCATCTGAAATCCTGCTTCTTAAACTAGGTGATTAGGACAACGCAACCAACAACTTGCGATACTTTGGCCAAATATTTTCACATGCTTTGCATGATCATATTCCTAGACGTTATACACATCAATGGAATACGTCCTTCACCTCACTTCGTGTGTTATCTAGAATGGTCTTTTCTGACCTCTGTCAGTCCTCTCGTCCAAGGTTAAACTTTAACCCAAGATAGCAATATGAAAGAGTATAGGGAGACACTCGTGGTGACTAAAGGTACGCAGACATACTTTGTCAACCCTAGGCATTCGCGCGTGTCTAATTACCTTTAGTCTTCCCGAGTCACTCCGTATACATGATCACATTCCTAACCCACAAAGTAACTTGGTCCCAGCTTATGTAAACTTGATGATTCGATTTGGGAGGGCGTTGTAACATGTCACTGCATGAACATTGTGTCATCATAAAGGCCCTACCTTCATGGAGACACCAGATTGCAGCAGCCGGCGTGTGCTAAGGTCCTCTGAATCCTCTCATCAAGGGATACACATCTAGCTAGAAGTGTGATTAGATTATAATCTTAAGTATTTTAAGAATAAGTTTCAAAGAACCGTCTTGATTTTCTAACCTCACTTTGCTCGTTACTGATTTGCATAGCTAAGAGAGACTTAAATTGTCGTAAAGCTTAATATGTCTTTACTCCTCTTTCTTGAAGGATTGCTTAATTCCATCTTAGTTCCTTAATTTAAACTTCGACTAAAATTGCACTACGACTTAACCTAGTAAGATCAACTTACTAAACTTAACCAAGTTTTATTACTTGCAACCGCATTCAAATTCAGAATTCCATCTCATTAGGCGTCATTTAAATGAGGCCTAATCCCAAATGAATGTATTCATTTATTCACTATAACCTTACTTCAGTTAAGGTTTGTTACGAGGAGATATAATTCCTCATACCGAATATCCTTTTGATCAAACATCTCAAGGATATTAACGAAATCAGAATACATGATTCAATTATCTCTTTATTGATATTCATTAGCTTATAAACTAGTTCCGAATATCGTTCATTTAAGAGTTCATATTCACTTAACTCTTTACAATGTCAATTTAAAATCCATATTGACCTAAGTATGAATTAATTGCACATTCCAACTTAAAAGTTGTATTCAAGTAAAGAACAAATATTATGTCCCTATAAATCTGTCAACCATCATTTGAATAAATCCAAATTCAATGAATAAAATTATATTCTCAATCTTATTCAAATAGTTTCAAAGTGGTACAGCCATTAAAATATCACTCCTTTCCTTTTACTCATTCCTCTAGAATAGAATTTATACAATTTACAAATCCATACAACTGGACTTCATTCATGCTAAACAACATTAACAACTCGTAAAGAAAGAAGAATACAACTTTTCCTTTTCCAATTCCCGAAGAAGAATAATAAAATCTCAGAAAAGATCCATCTCTTTGCTAATCTGAAGAAGCATCATAAAACAATATGTCTTCATTTTTACTCAAGGAAACCATCTGCAAAATTTACTTGCACGGGTCAGTTCATCGAACTGAGCATATTAAGCACTTGTCATTAAAATGAGGTGCTCTTAATTAACTGTCTCAATAAAAGAACTCTGCTTTTATGAAACGTCTCCTAATAGAGATAAACATCACGTAATAGATACGCACCAATAAGGTTGAACAATTCTAACAACCTGATTCAACCAATAGTTTCATTTTAAATAGTAATAATAAATATCAGCATACCAATTTCTATATTGGCTAACCTATCATGATGTATATTTCACCATTCTCATAGTTGTTTTTAATGAAAAGAAAAGAGTTCGTTCCATACTTAGATAATACTTAAAAGGAGTATTTTCTCTAAACAATCAAGTATTAAGACAGCTATACGAAATGATTTATAGATTGTTGTTCGATTGCATACATTGTCAACCCATTTCATCATCAAGAATGAATTCCATATACTGAGTCAATTTTTAAATTAAGATAGAGCTTTCTTACCTTCAGGTTGTCCACTAGACTTCTACTGAATCAAATGTAAAAGTGAAAGGAAACCTTACGTTACAGCATCAATCTATTTAACTTCCCAGAATTCAACAAACAACATAGTACTTCATTCAATTTGGAAAAGAAGACAAACAACGGTTAAATGCGATTTGCTTACGCCGAAGACGAGGGAAATTCATTCAACATTAAATAATAGAATTTCAACTGGATAAGAGGAGAAAATAATTATTACTTCTACTTACCCACCCAATATTCTCTTTCTTTTCATCACAACCGAACTGGATGATTTAAACAAGAAGTGATAACAATCAATGATAACAGTCAAAGAGAGAGGACAATTAAGGTCAATAATCGAATGAAAGGAAGAAGAATCATATTATCTCTTCTCAATGCCTGGCCGAATATCAACTAGTTAGTACAGACCTGTTCCCATAAGATGATTTCTTCTAACAAGTCTATTTCAGTATATAAAACTTACTAACTACCATTCATGGAAGCATGCCAGAGTTCATTTGCATCTGATTCCGCAATTATCAAGAATAACGACATCTCTAAATAGAATTGTTTCCTTTAATTATTCACCCCAACGGACATTTCCATCCAGGTATAAAGCAAGTGAGAGTGTACAGCAAACAACAAATCGTGTTTTCACGTAATAATAAAAGGATTCATTCTCCAAACACGCAGTAGTAAGAACCCGATTCCGATTCAATTTTAATGCAAACAACAAAGAAGTTTAGATTGCAGTTTGCACACACACACACACACACACACACACACACACACACACACACACACACACACACACACACACATTCACCAAAAACAAGCATTCCCACTAGGTCCTCAAACAAGCAAGGATGAACAACAAGCTATATGACCATAATATCAACTGTATTAAATAAAAAACCCATCTTTTCAATTGCAAGAACAACTACTCTATTACGGTTCTAATCGAACACCATGAAAAGGTTTAGATATGTAGTTCCTTTATTTATATATACATATCAATGGATTCAAGGATAAACAATACACTCTACTTCATTCACCAAATAACTAAGTTATTCTTTCTCAGTGTTTAAATAATTTATTCCCCAATAAACATTCATGGCCTTCAACCCAACATGGAGACATTGAACCGTTTTAAATCAAGTAAGGGTAAAGCGATGGAATGAATTCGTTGTCCCCAAAAATTCGTATTCTATGCAAAGTAATGCAACTAGAAAAATAACTCACACGAACAATTTCATCAAGCATTCTCATGATTTTTCCCAAACCATTTACACGCACAAAACTCGTAAAGCAATATTTACATCATCACATTACTTTCATTAACTCAAACCCATAATGGGTAATAAAACCGAATACCCAATACTGTCAAAACTCATATAGCAAGGATAGATTTCATTTCATTTACCCTTTTTGCAAAGAAAATACCCAAATCGTATTCATCTAAAAAAATGACTCAACCCAGAAATCACATCAAACATATCAACATTTTCATTTTACAAAAACATCCTATAAAAGAGCAGAGTTCTTTTAATGAAGACGCTTAACAAAGAGCAAAACAGTTTAAAGAGAAGAGCTCAACATGCCTGTAAAATTTCTTGTTGCTTGAAGAAAACCGCATCCGTGCCCACAGGAGTTACTCTTTTTCCACGGCGATAACAACAAGGTTTCCCCCAACTATCTCCTTACTCCCACAGGCTCAAAGATAGCCATGGTTAATCAAAACAACAGCAACAATGACCAGAATAGTTGCAGGTTCGAAAGAACCACAAAAGAAATGTAGAGCAAAACTCAAAACCCGAATGAACAACAATAACCACCAAAAATTCCTCTTTCCCCTTTCCAAGGCGAGCTGGTCACCAAGACCGAGATCAATAAATGCATTGAATGCATTGCTTTTTCCTCTATCTCCATGCCACCACCGACTCAGGTTTGGCGAGTTCCACCTTTAAATTTTGCATGTAATTTCCTTCTTAGCTACATTGCTAGTTGGATATCTCCAACTTCCCATGTTCCCGCCAAACTTGGCATTTAAAACTTCAAGGACATCATTTAATGTCCCTTATTAAATTTCAAACCTTCCCTTCTTATCCTTTTATCAACATGTATCCACAAGTCCCCCTTCTAGGGTTAGCATTAGTTTAGGTTGTATTGTCCATAGCTAGGTTTTCCACCTAGGTCACAAGTCATTAGGATTTGCAATAATTTACATCCCATTTAATTTAAAATCCACATAGGGTAGTAGTTAGGTTATAGGCTAAAACATAGTTATAGGTTAAAACGTAGCCGTAGTATTTTAATTAATGGGTTCTTTTAGTAAGTTTACCAACTTACGTTCATATCCAGCATAATGCAGGACGTTCGTTCCATCCTCGACATATCTATACTTTATTCGCTCGTATAACAACTCTTACGCCTACGCTCTCCGGCGTTACTATGTGTATGTAGTTCAGAAATCGAACCTTTCCATTGGCAACATGGTGCCAAATAATTATACCTGTAACCAGGTTCTGTAAAATTTATAACGACCTTCAGTCTGGTTCCAGACTTTGTCTAATTAGAAAGTAAATCATCAAAGCGATCACAAAGAAGGCCACAACATACCTTGGATCAATGGAATTGATTCAAGGTGTGCTGTCAATCAACAATAAGAGTTCATCAAACACATAAGCAGCTGTTGTTTCACACTTTGCAAAACACAAGTTATAGTAAGCAAGGATTTAGATCAGTAACACATTATTTTTAAGATTAAAAGATATATCATAACATAATTATCCTCATTTCCACAATTACAACATCACGAAAAGAGGTTATCATAGTAGCTTCTAAAAATCAAGACGTTACATTCCTCCCTTCTTAAAAGAATCATCGTCCCGATGATCAAATTAGCCAATTCATAGAGTTTTTAGGACAAAATTCAATTATTGTCCTTCCATTCATAAGTTCATACCAAAATCAGATTTAATCTTTAAAACAATGTTTTAAGATAACCATAAAATAGACCAATAATTGTCCATGTTTGGCAGAATTATCAGTTTTTCGAATTCAATTTTGATCAAACAAGTATGGAAAAGCAGATCTCATTTCTTCGAGATTTTCCCAAGTTGCACTTTCTTCGCTAAACTGGTCCCACTGGACCTTACATTGATTCACGTCACGATTTATTAAGTACAACCGGTGAGTTCCCAGCACTCGAATGGGCTTAACCACGATTATTCCTAGGTTTTAGACCTGCAAGGAATTCTAATTCAGCACATGTGATAAATGTATTACGTATTTCTTAAGCAAAGAAATATGAAAAACATCATGCATTTGTGATAAAGCAGGAGGTAATGCTAGACGATAAGCTATAGGGTTGATTATTTCAACAATTTCAAAAGGTCCCACATAATGAGGTGATAACTTGGCAGCCTTGCCAAAAGTTATAGAACTCTTTTTCGGCTTGACCCGAAGAAATACCTTCTCACCAAGCTTATAATTCTTATCAACCCGCTTTAAGTCTGCATAACTCTTTTGCCTATTTGCAGCTTCCTTTAAATGTTCCCGAATCATTTTAATTTGTTGTTCCATTTCCGTAAGGATTTCTGGCCCAATAACCTCTATATCCTCTACGCTATTCCAGCTAACAGAGGTTCTACATTTTCTTCCATACAATGCTTCAAAAGGCGCCATCTTTAAAGAGGCGTGGTATGTATTATTATAGGAAAATTCAACCAGTGGAATGTATTCCTCCCATTTATATTGCTGGTCCATGTAATACATTCTTAACATATCCTCTAAAACTTGATTGACTCTTTCGGTTTGTCCATCTGCATTTCGGATGATATGCGAACTGAAGTTAAATTTAGTTCCCAAGGCCGCATTAAGTGTTTGCCAAAATCTTGATCTCCATCTGCTTCCTGGATGATATGTCTCATCCGATATGATCAATTCGGGTATTCCATGCAATCTGAAAATTTCATGTACAAATCTTCTTGCTAACACTGGTGCATCGTCTTTTAAATTACCAGCAATGAAGTGTGCCACTTTGGTTAATTTGTCGACGACAACCAGGATGATATCATGTTTATTCCTTGACATAGGTAATCCTTGAACAAAATCCATAGTTATCACTTGCCATTTGTACTGCGAAATGCTGTGGGGATACAATAATCTGACGGGATGCATATGTTCCGCCTTAACACGCTGACATTCCAAGCAGTGTGTCACAAATTCCACCACATCCTTTTTCATTCCCTTCCAGAAATATTGCTGCTTGAGATCGCAAGCATTTTCGTAATGCCAAGGTGTCCGGAAAAAAGGTGAATTATGAAATTCAGATTAACAATTTCTTTCTTAAATCATTTGCCAAGGGTATATATACCTTCATGTTTTCAAACCTCGAATTCCTTCATTATCAAAATGAAATCCTTTATACTTCTCATCCTTTGGATTTGCAGCAAGTGTTGTTTTATTCCATGACATCTTTCACCTCATCCTTAAACCGAGTTCCTAATGTTATAAGAGCAGAGATGTGCTTCCTATGACTCGAGCATCTGCTACCCTATTTTCCTTGCCTTTGATGTATCTTATATCAAAATCATATTGAGATAGAAATTCTAACCATCTTCGATGTCTTGCATTCAAGTTTGGTTGAGTAAAAATATACTTCAACCCCAGATGGTCGGTTTTTAGCTCAAAGGGCTTACCAAGAAGGTAATGCCTCCACATTTGAAGTGCATGAACAATGGTAGCGAGCTCTAGGTCATGTGGAGCATAATTCTGTTCATGTAACTTAAGATTTCTGCTTTCATATGCTATGACATGGTCATTTTGTAACAGAATGCCTCCGAGACCCTCTCCAGATGCATCCGTTACAACCGTAAAATCTCCATTTGGGTCAGGTACAGTCAGAATAGGTGCTTTGTAGTTAACTGTTCCTTTAAAATTTTAAAGGCAGATTCACATTTTTCACTCCAGACAAATTTCTTATCTTTCTTTTGTAATGAAGTGATTGGGGCAGCAATTTTAGAAAAGTCCTTAACGAACTTTCTATAGTATCCTGCCAGGCCCATGAAGCTTCTTACTTCATGCACGTTCTTAGCGCAGCCACTCAGTTATAGCTGCAATCTTTGAAGGGTCTACAACTATCCCATTCTTGCTTATAACATGCCCCAAATAATGCACCTCTGCATCATAAAAGGAACATTTAGACAATTTACCATACAACCTTCTCTTTCTCAAAACTTCTAGCACTATCCTTAAATGCTCTTGATGTTCTTCGACATTTTTAGAGTATATAAGAATGTCGTCCAAGAATACAAGCACAAACTTGTCTAAGTATTCTTGAAAAATATTGTTCATCAAATTCATGAAGGCGGCAGGTGCATTCGTCAACCCAAAAGGTAACACCATGAATTCATAATGCCCGTACCTTGTTCTAAAAGTTGTTTTATGAATATCTTCTTCCTTTATTCTCAGCTGGTGATATCCAGATTGAAGATCTATTTTTGAATAGACTGATGCCCCACGCATCCGATCGAATGATCATCAATCCTAGGAAGTTCCTTATTCAACATTCTGTAATCAATGCACAATCTAAGTGTGCCATCCTTCTTCTTTACAAAAATTACAGCGCTCCCCATGGTGAGACGCTCGGTCTTATCAGCCCTTTGGTCAAAAGTTCCTATAACTGAGCCTTAAGTTCCACCAACTCAAGGGTGGTCATTCTGTAGGGTGCCTTAGATATGGGTTCGGTTCTTGGCTTGATCTCTATTGTAAAGTCAAACTCCCGTTTGGGCGGAAGACCTGGTAATTCTTCTGGAAAGACATCGCTGAAATCTCTTAATAACGGATACTTTTCCATAAAATCATTATCTTCTTCGGCATTTTCCATCATTCTTACGGCATACAAAGTGCAGCCTCTATTTTTAGCCCTTTTTAGTTGCATAGCTGTTAGTTTCCTAACTGCAACCTCACGCTTTACACCTTGAATGACTGCTGCTTTCTGCAGGTCATCAAAATAGCAAATCTATTTTTCATAATAGTCAACCTTCGCCTTATGTTCTGCCAACCAATTAACTCCTATAATTATATCATATGACCCTAAAGGAGTAACATACAGGTCAACTTCTGTGGAGAAACTAGGCAGGTCAAGAATTGCCCCAAAAAGACACATATCTACTGTATGGACAACATTATTTCCATAATGCACTGTCCATGTCTTATCCATTCATTCAGCTTTCCTTTTTAATTTCATTGCTAGTTTAGTAGAGATAAAACATTTAGTAGCTCCAGTATCAAAAAGTATGACTACAGGTGTACCAAATAACTTACCCGGAACTTCTATGGGTGTGACTTACTTTTCAGCTTGTTTGTTAGCCACCGCAGTGTGTATCCTATGCTGCTGATCGCGATCATCCTTCTTCAAAGGACAGTGACTCGCGTAATGGTCCTTTCCATAGTTAAAGCAACCTCGACTAGCCCCTTCCTAGGTTCAAATTTACCGCCACCTTGAAGTTATCACTGCGCTTCCATAGGACTTTTGTCCATTACCACTAATTTTTGCAAAGCTGCTCCGCACACTATTTACAGGTTTGTTCATTACTGATTTCTTATTGTTATCCACAAAAATTTTGTTTTTCATACCAAACCTTTTCCAGGGTCCCTTTTTGGGTGCGAGAGATGAAGAAGAGTTGGGAATCTTCTTCCTAATCTCCTCTCTATGAGCAGAGATTGCTCTCAATTTTTGTTCCTGTCTTATTACCTTTTCGACAACTCCTTCCATAGTGGTCGGACCATGGACATCCACCTCGCCACCAATGATGGGATTCATTCCCATTATGAACTTTCGTATTCGAACTTCTCGTCAGCTTGGTAACTGCGGTACATACTTAAGGAGTTTAGTAAACCCTTCCCACTATTTTGTCACCGTCAGCCTTCCTTGCGACCGCCTCAAATTCAGGTCATTTTCCAATCAAAATAGAGTTGAGGCAGCCACCGTTGCCTAAAGTAACTTTTAAATTGATCCCAAGTTATGTCTATTTTGACAATATTCAACTCAACCTTACGGTTGTCCCACCATGATGATGCTTCATGAGAAAGCTGATATGCTCCCCATATCGCTTTGGTCTCCTCGGAGAAGTTTCTTATTGCAAAGTACTTCTCCATTTCACTGAGCCAATTTTCAGCCCCGTCCCCAAGTGTTGTTCCATCAAACTTTGGAGGACTTATTCTCTTTATATCATTTGTAAGTTCAAATGCTAATCTTGCCCTTTTATTTTCGGGATGATTAGAGCGTTAGCATTACTATTATCAACACCCGGATTCCCTCCATTGGTGTTGTCCACAGAGTGGCTAATCATTTATATCGCTTCTTCTTCCTCCTCCTCATTGCCCATTGATTGTTGTTCCAAAACAGCTAAACTTCGGAGCAATACTACTACTTTATGACTCATAGTATCAATCGTAATGACACCACTTTATGACTCGTAGTATTCCTACGATGCATTAAACGACACCACTTTGCATTAAATGACACCACTTGTAAAATACTTTCCACTTTAAATGCACTTTTTGACAAGCTTATGAATTGATAGTCATTGTTTATTTTGAGACTTGAATTTGTTGTGCTATGTTTATTTACAAACTATATATACCACATTTATGTACTTGTGTCAAGTATTCTCCATGCACATAGTTTTAAAAGTATCTAAATGATGTATTGTAGAAATTTATGTTATTTGTTTAAGAAAGAGTCAAGTTTGAATCTTGGAAATAGTAAATACTATCACTTTGACATCACACAAATCTTCCCATAAAACGATACATTCAACGCACCAATTGACAAGCTAATAACATGAGTTGGCTGATTTTTATTCACATGTAATCTTGAATACTTTATATGGGATCATTTTCTAATTGTTGAGGTGTTAGAACAAACAATATTTCTTTATATTCACAAAAGATGAAAAATATTTCTTTATGATTTAGAATATTCATTTTCAGTATAGTTGGGTGAAATAAAATGGTTGTATATTTAGCTAACCACGAAGATATATGGCCTTACAATGGTTACAATTTGTGTGAATCCCAATAAACGGTTCAATTTTAATGGAGATATTCATAATAATGAATGATAAAAAAATTTTATGATACATCAAAAGAGGGTTCAAATTGGTGTCGATTCCCATAAAGATGGTTCAATTTTAATGGAGAATTTTGTTAAAGCAAATGAATATTTTTATGATAAATCAAAAGGATTGTGTTACAATTTGTCCTAGATGATGGTAACTTGGAATTCTTACATCACTTTAAAATGTAAAATCTCCGGAAATACCAAATAAAAGGAATAGAAATGGATTTGATTCGTAGGTGAGTTGACATAATGGATACCTAAGTGAATTTGGCGGAATGGATGCCCATTGATCCTTGGCATTAGGGTGAATAAGGTTGATTAGTTGTGCACCCGATACCTACTAATCACATGGTTTCAAATCCGGATGTTTATCCTTTAATTAAAAATGCTATGACAAAATTTACATTGTTGATGGATATAAAAGATCGATATTAGTAAATTTTAATTGTAAATTTACTTAAAGCTTGAATAAAAAAATAAACTAACATTTTAACCCTTTGATTACTAAGTCATTTATGAGAGTATGTGGTCCCATTTTTGTTTAAACAAACACGAACATTCAATGATATCAATCTTATGCCTATATAGAGGCATTGTTTCCATCACCATACCTTATCCAAATGTGTAAGATTATATGTCAAAGTAAATCTTCATCAATTATTGGTGGAGTGGTAGTACATTGATTCAAATGTGGGCTAGTAAAGGAAATAAATCATATTATGAATGGGGGCTTTAGTAGACTTAACTATTAGTCATAGAGCCATATTTACAACTAATTACCAAGCGTAGTTAAATATTGGAATCCTCATAAATTAAGAGAAAAATTCCTTCACTAGAAATTGTTACATAGGAGGCGTATTCTCTATAAGAAAGGCCCTCCTGATTTTTAACACGTGGATGGAACTTAAAGGTTATGTATTCTATGTTGATGAAGATCTTCTGTGTGGGAGACTGTCTCGTGGACACACCCAAATAACGTTGGATTGTAATAATAATTAACTCAACTAATTATTCATCTTTGTGGATGAATAATCACATCCACTAAGGTAATAACCACTTTGTTAAATTAAAAAAATCTATAACAATATTTAAACCATCAAGTAAGAGTGTTGTGTTAGTAATAGGTGGGGCAACAATTTTGTGATCCTTATATTTTTCCGAACAAAATTGTAATTGATAATTGAGAAATGGTTGGTCTACCTTCCTATGAATTGGATATCAAGTGTTTATGAAAATTGGGATTCCCAATTATTGTCCTTCCCTCACTCGGGTCATAGGCATAATGCAAATTTTATAAATGGGTTTACATATAACTAGCGATTGGTTGACGCGACCCTTTGATATTCTTGTTTATTAAAAAAGTATCCTCATTGTTGTGTGATTATGAGTTAGAGTGTTACATGGAATGGGATATAACCCCCTCTATTCTCTACATAGATATGGCTCCCTTACATATATGTATAGCATATAATATTGTTGCCATATATTTGTATAGGATGGTTATCTATGCTCAAACCTCACCTCCTCTTTGAGAGATTGCACTTCTACAAGAGCCGCACCGGACTCCAAGAGATCACCCTTATCTTCCTCCTACCCCTACCCCTCTATTAGTAGGCATAAGTGTAGGCACATATTGTAGGATGAAATCCCCCTCCCTATTATATCTTATTTTCTCTATAAGGGAACCCTCTATCTATATATACTACCATATATTGATAGGGTTGATCAATCTTCATAGAATTTGTATGCCCCATAAATGAATTGATCCTATAAATAGATATGGATCGTCCCCCTCTATCAATAATGGATCAAATCACATGACTTCTTACCACTCCCACCCATTGTCCCCCTCCCTATTATATCTTTTTTTCTCTATGGGGACACCCCCTCTCTTATATACTACCATATATAAACAGGGTCGATCCATCTCCATAGAATTTATATGTCCACCATCAATGAATTGAGCGTATAAATAGATACTGCACCCTCCCCTTCTATCAATAATGGATAAAAATCACAAGATCTCCCATCTCTCTCTCTCTCTCTCTCTCTCTCTCTCTCTCTCTCTCTCTCTCTCTCTCTCTCTCTCTCTCTCTCTCTCTCTCTCTCTTCCCGGGCCCGTCGGCCCGCTTTTGGGAAAATTTCTCCGCCGCCTGCGCAGTCCGCATCTTCCTTTGGCAAAATATCTTCCCCGGCCCGTAGGCCCGTTTTGGGCAAAAAAGCCTCCCTAGGCCCACCGGCCCGTAACTTTCTGAATATAAGGAATTAGAAGGACTTTTTACCTTTATCGCAAAGGGGAATAAATTTCCCATTTGATGAAGCTATTTTCAGAAACCCTTGAGCACTTAAAATATGTGAAAATTCAAGTTGATGCACATAGAGGAGAAACAAAGGTGTAATTAGCCAAAAATAAGCAGGGGCTTATTTTAGATAACAGTATTCGAGACAACAAGTAGGAGACACAAGTACTGACATACAAGGGGATAGATTTAAAGGGGATACGGTGAGAACTAGAGTTGTATATATAGAGGGAAATAACCCTTACACTAGGTCAACCTAGGGATTCCAAGGCCCGCGGTCAAAGATAGAGAAAGGAACCCTACTAGGATATCGGTTATTGGGTGTGGAGAGGTATGGATCAACAAACAAAGGAAAGAAGCATGTAATAACTAAATGAAAGTAACTAAAGAACTGATATTTGATAAGAGTGCTAAGCTAACTAGCATCAAACATGCATAATACTAAACTAACATAGCACAATGAAGAGGAATTGAACTAATCTATGCAAAGTGACAAATAAGGGTTAGAGTATCACCTTGTATATGAAGGGTGGTTTTGATGCATCTATCTCGCCTTGAGAAATAAAACGCAGAGAGAGAGAGAGAGAGAGAGAGAGAGAGTCGTTATTAGGTAGAGTAGGGGAAGACCATTCTTGTCCTAGACTCATTATATGATGACCCAATAGTGCAAGCAATCATCCAAGAAGAGAGGTGTCTAATCCAATCCAAGCAAAATGCAAGGTGGACCAAAAGAAGGCCGAACAGAGATGTGAAGATGGCACAAAAAGTGGAGCAAACGGCGGTTCATATGTCTTAGCTTCCTTTTTTATGAGTGTCAAGTGAAGTGGAGGTATATATAGGATGCCATCCCCATGAGCGATTGCGTCTTCCATGAGAAAATATGACACCGACACAATCGCCATGAGTGATTGTGTCGACCAAGGATGCAAAAATAAAGTGATGTGTCATGAAAAGTAAAAATAATGTGTTGTGGGTCATGAAAGAGGATGAACAAGGTGCAAAATGGTAGAATGCAAGCAAGAGATCATGAATATGATATGCATGAGACATAGGAGGACAAGGATACCTAATGCAAACTAAGGCTAAGACCAATTAACGACACTCTCTTTGTGTGTTGTATTTAACTCATAATGGTTATGTGAATAACCATTCCCCATTCCCAGCAGCCCCCTTAAGGCACCCGCTCAGGAAATAGATGCATCAAGAACCCTTATCTGCACAAGGATGATTGTTAGTAACTGTATGAAAGATGAAAAGTGAAAAGTGAAAATTAGGTGTATACACCATTAAATATCATATCGTTGACTGGTGGATCATATCAAGGTCACGTAATTTAAGGTATCATTGCGCAATGATGTCATCCACAAAATTCACTTAGGTATCCATTATGTAAAATTCACCTAGGAATCAAATCCATTTTTATCCCTTTTATTTGGCATTTCCCGGATTTTTACATTTTAAAGTGACATAAGAACTACAACTTACCATTATCCAAACAAATTGTAACACAATCCTTTTGATTTATCATAACATTTTTTCATTTTATTTGATAGACTTCTCCATTAAAATTAACCATCTTTATGGAAATCAACACCAAATTGACAACTCTTTGATGTATCATAATGTTTTTTATCATTCATTATTATGAATAGCTCCATTAAAATTGAATCGTATTTATTAGGATTCACACAAATTGTAACGATTGTGAGGCCATATATCTTCGTGGTTAACTAAATATACAATCATTTTATTTCACCCAACTATACTGAAATGAATATTCTAAATCATAAAGAAATCTTTTTCATCTTTTGTGAATATAAAGAAATATTATGTGTTCTAACACCTCAACAATTAGGAAATGATCCCATAGAAAGTATTCGAGATTACATATGAATACAAATCAACCAACTCATGTTATTAGCTTGTCACACCGAGTACGTTGAATGTATCGCTTTATGGGAAGAGTTCTGTGATGTCAAAGTGATAGCATTAACTATTTCCAAAAGTCAAACTTGACTCTTTCTTAAACAAATAATATAAGTTTCTACAATACACCATTTAGTTACTTTTAAAACTATGTGCATGGAGAAAGAAATAATTGGTACAAGTACATAAATGTGGGATATATAGTTCGTAAATGAGTGTAGAACAAAAAATTCAAGTCTCAAAATAATCAATGACTATCAATTCGTAAGCTTGTCAAAAAAGTGCATTTAAAGTGGAAAGTATTTTACAAGTAGATGTGATGTCAGCTTCAACCTCTCATCTAAAGGTATTGATTATTTTTTCATTTTGATAGATTACATATTTCAAATTCATCCATTAAAATAGATAATAAACTATGTTATCCCATTTTGACCAAAAACTCGGATTTATGCAAGATTTAGATACCGTTTTCACTATTTGACCAAATACAACACATTTCATAAATACCAAGGAAAGGTTTGTTATGAAAAAATTAAACCACCCTATCTCTTCCTTTGAAATAGTCTCGACCCTATTAAAAATCCATCATCTTATTCATATGCAAACATACACATATATCGGCTTCAAACTTCCTATAAATAAGGAGAGTCATATCTCCATGAATCTCTCAACCATAAAACCTCCTAACAACTACGTAACTATTGATGTGTAGTTGTATAACTAGAACTCACTCACATATTTAAAATTAAAATTACACACACACACATAAATATTATTAAGCCACACTAACATAATATTCCTAACATTCAACTAATGCAGAGCATCAATCCTATACTTAAAACCCTTCATATGTCCATCCCCATTATCATTGGTATTGAAAATTAATATCTTGAATTCATACGAGACAGGATTGGTATCCACCAATTATTGTAATTTATATAGCTCGTCCCCGAATATATAGATAGAGAGGGGTGCCATAATGAATGGGTCGCCCTATATCGCCTCTATGTGTGTGTGTGTATGTGCGCGCGCGTGCGGGTGTGCATGTGTGCGCACACGCACGTGTGTGTGCGTGTGGAGTAGGAAAAGGGGGAGACGTGGGAGATGGGCACTCGTGGTGCTTTTTATCCATTATTAATAGTGGGGAGGGTCCATATCTATTTATAGGCTCCATTTAATGATGGTAGACCTATAAATTCTATGGAGATGGATCAAACCTATCTATATATGGTAGTATATAGAGAGATGAGGTGTCCTGTAGAGAAAATAAGATATAAAAGGGATTGGGAGTCATGTGATTTGATCCATTATTGATAGAGGGGAAGGGTCCATATCTATTTATAGTCTCAATTTATTGATAGAGGATAGAGAAAATAAGATATAATAGGGAGGAGGGCTTTCAACCTACGATATGCGCCTACACCTATGCCTACTAATAGGTGGGGGAGGGGAGGGAAGGGGACCAATCTCTTGGAGGTCGAGGGGGCTACTATAGAAATGCAATATCTTAAAGAGGAGGCCGAGGTGTGAGCGTAGATAACCATCCTATACACATAACACTCTAACTCATTATCACACATAAGAACGAGGATACTTTTGTCGGTGGTCACACATTAATCTTACACATTTGGATTAAGTATGGTGATGGAAACAATGCCTTTATATAGGCATAAGATTGATATCATTGAATATTTATGTTTATTCAAACAAAAATAGGTCGCATACTCTCCTTAATAGACCCATGTAAAGTGAATTGTGTCCTCTATTGCGCTTCGCTTGGCTTTGTGTTAGCATTGAAGATTGTACTTTCTTTGAGCTCGACTTGATATCTCAATTTCAATTTATAACAATTTTTCATTTCGTTTTTTCGATCAACATGCATCAATCTTTGCATTGAGGGTCCTATAATTTTGACATCATATCGCATCATGAATCCTGCGCATTGAGTGTTGTAATTCATACTTGGTCACATCTAGCATCTCTTCGCACCACTAATAGGATCACAAAGTTTGCATCGAGATCGAGATCAAGATGATAAGGTGGAGCACAAATAACAGATATTACTTGGGAATGAGCAATCTAATTTATAGGATACGTGTGGGACAGAAGAAGTATTTTAAAATTCCCACATTTTTCTTTCCAACTTTCCACTCATGTCTTCGTCTTATCCAACAAATAAAACATTGTCCAAATGAAATATTGACATCATAAAACAAAACAAAAAATAGCAAAGTCAATTTTTGTCATTTAAAAAAATCATTTCTTCTCGTTTTGTAATAGCCGATTGTTGACAATGTAGAACTAATGGACAAGTTAATAGTGTTGATTGAAGCGACCCTTCCATATGGCTTAAAATAAACTCGGCATGTCGTTATTCTTAAGCTCAATAATACTTTTGATTAGATTGGTTGGGTACATTTTCCGGATGTACTTGTCGGTGTTGTGGGTGGAAAGACCCATGTTGTGAAACCGTTGGTCCGCAACCTACCATCCACCACGTAATAATAGAAACACACCCATAGATCACAAAGCCTTCATTACATCGACAAAATGTAGATTGTAAAAGTAGACACCATCACTTATATATACAATAAACAATATCACACAATGTGGTGGTTGGATTTGTAATGTTAACAAGTAATTACCTCATCGGCACTTTTTTCCGAGACTAGACCACTGTGTGAGAAAATTGTGACATCGCAAAGACATTAGATGAATATGGGTTCTTTGCTTGTTACCTTAAGGCCATATCCATATCAAGAATGATTTTAGAGAGCTTATCATTTAGGATTGAAGGTCCCACGAAAGGATCTCATGTTCCCTTTTTCACCTTGGAATGCACCTTTTGTTATCTTTCTTGACTCGTTCTACCCATCATCTTTTCACAAGAACTTTGTGAGTGCTACCGAGCCTACCTTATGTATTTTCATATAAGCATGTCAAGGCCCTTCACGTAAAGGTATAATGACAAACACGTTGTGAAAAATATGATAATTTTATAATTGTGTGTTTGTTTAGCCATATACTCTCATACAAATGTATGTATGTTTGTATTTTCACACATTTGTAATAGGTTTCATTTACCTACATGGTTGGACTTGTTTTACATTGCATTTTAAAAAAAAATAATCGCATTCTTTTAAAGTCATATTTCTAGCCTATTTTTGACTTTATCTATATTTTAAGATTGTCAATTTTTTTAATTTGCTAAAGAAAACATATATTATTTTATTGGCCATACCTTGCCATTGACTCTTAAAAAGACATTTGCGAGGCTTGAGTTTTGTTCCATCCATCTATCCCGCCCGCTAACATTTTTATTTCTTTCAAAGTTAACCCTTCACACCTCCTCCACCCAAGCCTTCGAGCGTTCACATTACACTTTGTTGCTAGTTCACGGAGGCGCATTTACTTTGAAGAAGGCATTGCTTGGAAAGTGTCAAATTCCGGTGGCTTAACTTTACAGGTTGCTTAGGATTTTAGATTTTTTTAGTAGATTTCTTTTAGATTTTTTCTGATAAAATTACTTTCCACATAAAGTTTTAGATTTTTGCTACTGATGGAAATTACCTAGATATTCATCTACAACTCCATCCTTTAAATTGATATTATGCGATTTGGAAAATGGCTATCCTCTCGTGCCACATTTTAGGAGTGAGGTCCAAATGGGTGAAATATATGTAGGGGAGGTGAGAGTTATGGGCGATATTGAGGAGGGTGTTCCACAGTCGCAGGTCCAAATGGTCACGACAGACATTTGATCCAGTTATAAAAAAGCGAGATTCATTGGTGTTGGCTAATTTTGTTGGAAGGAAATTCTGCCAAGTTATCTACAGCTCAGAACATCGTCCTTTCCTCATCGTCGTCCTCTTTTTCCAGATTGCGCGCAGCTAACTGGTGGAACATGGGATGCATCTTGCATTTTCGGACTCTGCCCAGGGAATTGACTTCCACTCCCTCCACTACACACCAATTTATCATTGTATCCAACTAAAGTCGGCCGTAAGCATCAAACTTAGAAGGGATTTCGGCTTGAATTATCCTCTCTGCAGTCCACATATCAATCAAATCCGCATGATTTTAGGGAAACGTTGTGAAGTAGAGAAACACTTTCTTGAGGGTTAGAGACAAAGATTCATAACTGGAGCGGAGACACCGTAAAATTTGGCTTCTTGCATTAGTATGATTGCTAAAGAAAATGGCATTATTTGGCCCTTCCAAAGCTATCTGCCATTGCCAAGGATCTCTTTTTCCGACCATGACCGTGCTATATGCCTTGAGAGCCAAAGGGTGTACATGTCATTTTCTTGTTGTCTAATTTGTAGTCTGCAATACCTCTGGCGGAATAGGCGATTCCCTGCTTCTAAAATCATATCTCTCAAATAGCTTCCAACTGTCCGTGTCTGATAAGTGATCGATATCGAACAAAGTCATATCCACTTTTATTTTTGTGAGATCTAATCTTTTCCATGAGAGATCACAATAACGTTGGCCAACTCTCTCTCCAACACCATTAGGAACTTTCTGCCTTCAATATGCCCAAAGATTTCAGCTTGGCCTGGGGTTAAATTTGATGGCCACGTATGCACGTCAAACACATTTTAACTTTGGCTTGTAAACGTGTGTTATTGAGACACATTAATGCAGTGCACTTGGTCAAATCCTGCAATTAGTTTGTTATGACTTTTTGCAATCCGTAATGCTATACAATAGAAAAATATAAATCAAACCAAAATAATCTAGAAGGGAGAAGAAAATAAAATTAACTTGTTTAGCTAATTTTTGTAAGAGGGTTTTTAAGTGCTAAGTTTTTGTTAAACTTGATTAATTGAAAAACACTTTCTCTTGACGACATAACATTTGCGTGATTTCATTTTACTCTTGTGCTTTACTTGGTGTTGTCTAATATTATGTGTCATGCCATATATTGCTTATTAATCTAATAACGAGGTCCAAATCCAAAGAAATAGTTGGTTATAACTCTTTAAATCTAGAAATGCTTTAGAAATGCAAATCAACCCAAAATAATTGAAAAGGAGAAAATAATGAAATTAACTGTTTAGCTAATTTCTCATTCGTATAAGAGGGTTCTTATTTACTACGTTTTTGTTAAACTTGATTAATTAAAAACACTTACCCTTCGATCACATTGTGTGATTTCTGCTTTAGTCTCGCACTTTGATTGTTTTGTCTAATATTATGTGGCATACCCTATAATGTTCAAGTGTGGTAATTGTGCATCCTCTTGCTTTCATGCGTGCTAATTTAAAAAAAAAAGCGAGCAATGGAGAGCTTCCTTGTCCCAAATACTTTGATGACATAGTTTTATATACTATTTATATTTACTATAACATTTATCCTTATATCATTGTTCTTCATTGGTCCCTTGTTACATTTAAAGCTTAAGAAAATCAACAAAACTAGGCTCTTTTTGTTATCGGTACAATTTCAGCTACCCCCGTCAAGTTTTGATTGAGTGATTGTCTACTGAAAATAACTTGGGCCCGAGGCATTCAATTGTTTCTTGTGGTTTTGTTGCAATTGCAAATGAGTTGCAAATTACGCCGAAGATAGTAGCAATATTTAGTTTATTTGAGTTGTATTTCATGTTGATATTGCCTGGATGTCTATATGTTGTTGCAAAGCTCTTATTTTTCTATTGTCCATATTTTTGTAAGACACAATTATGATAGTCGCCAAACTAAATCACGTTTCATCATTTGGTCAAACACCAGACATTTATCTATTAAAACTTTGAACAAGATATATGACCAATATTATTTTCCAAAAAGTAAACTATAGAATTTACTTTATGAAGAATAAAATCAAAATCAGAAAACTTTTGAATCTCAAAAACTTTGAACAAGATATATGACCAATATTATTTTCCAAATAGTAAACTTCAAAATTTACTTTATGAAGAATAAAATTAAAATCAAATATCTAGGATTGTAGAAAAAAATCTAAATTCCGCAACCTTTAAAATATCTAAAATCAAAAATGTAAAACATTGTTATTTTTATACTGTTAACAAAATATATAAAAGATTATTCTATATATATTTAACTATTTTTAAATTATATTTGTATAGTTTATATATAAATATATATAAAAAATGATGGCCATACTTAAAATATGCAAGTCGCGTGTGACGGTTATTTCAAATATTTACAAGTATTTTACGGCTAAAATCATGAAAAACATCTAACCCGCCAAAATTTAAACCTTGAATCCAAGTTTTGTCGAAGGGCATGTTAGGGATTTTCCCAACAATGGTACTCGATACCCGTGCAAATTGACCTCTCGGAAATTGTTACCCATATCATTGAGGCATCATTCATAAATGATTCCGGATCTTATCACTGCCCACATGCACCGCATCAACATGGCGATGTCGGTCTTGTCCTCACATAGCCTTATTTCCCTGACATGCACTTTGAAGGAGAGCTCGGTAATGCCATGACCCTGGTGGCAAAGCAACAAAGAAGAAAGTTTCCTGCTATAACTCATTATAGACACATCTAATTGGAGGAATCCATGGGAAGGGGCATTTTTTGCCACTTGGTGCTGCACGTGGTTGCATGGGGTGGAAGACCGCTCTACATTAAGGCCTTGAAAACTACTGAACCAATGGGAATGTAGACTGTTTTGTTCTTAATAATAACCACGTCAGCCCCATGAGCTCACAATCCCAACTATAAATCTTGTCCGTTATGTCCGATCTTTCGTTTACCTCTGCCATTTCATTAACCTATTAACAAAAACCTAGTAATTAGTTAAGTTCACTAATTTTCAACAGCTTTCCTTTTCTGGACACACTTACATATGGGAGAGAATATTTTGACATTTCTCAGACAACATTAGGCTGACTCTAATTGGGTTCGATTGTGAGTCACGAGAGAGATCATAGATCATAGAATATATTTTACGAAAAATTATACCTCCAACAAACTTAATAACATTATCCTAATTGATTAGTATGATTGTTCCTGGTATGATTTTGGGACCAATTCTTTTGCGAAAATGCCTGCTCTGGTTTTAACCAGCATTCCAATATTTCGACCCACCTCCACATTCTCAAGGCACAATACACAATGTATAAATCCTCTGAAAGTGGGTTTCATTAGCTGTTTTGGGCAGTTAAGAAGAAGAGCCACATGTGCTAAAGCCAATGCTTCACTCCTGTGAGAGTGGAGGCGTGGCGGCATTGTAGATGAACGGATTGAGAGGCTTCCGGACAAAAAAAGAGCCACCGTATTCTCGCTGCAATTTTCTCGGTGTCTCCACTGCCTATTGTCAAATGTTTCCAGGAACTGGCAGACCGAGTTTCGAAGAAGGCAACTTCGGCACCACCTGATTTGAACAGCTTGAAGGATTGCTAACCCTTGGCTTTAACAAATTTTGTTTTGCTAACTCTTGTGGATGGTCTTTGTGCTAGAACATAATCTTGTTCGAGAGAAGACTTTGTGCTTCATACTTTGCATTCGCCGCATTTTAAGCTTGGAATTCGAATTTCACCGGATCTAAACCCACATCACAAAAATTAGTTACAATTTGCGAACAAATTTGTACAATTTGAATTGTGAATCACAACCACAAATATCGTGAAAAAATCATTCTATAATTTGTTAAAACCTGTTATTAATTTGTTTCTATGGTTTTTGCAAAAAAACATCCTGTCACTTTATTAATTATTTTACTTACTGGAACTTCTTTTTTATTGCATTTTATCCTGTGTGCCCCCATTTTAAGTTCGCCTATTAAACCCTACTTAGTGAATCCATGAATGTGGAATCTTCTAGGAAATTATGTGAAGTCATGATTAAGAAAATATGTGAATTACAAAACTGTTATGCGTAAAACCACCGTTAAGAAAATCGCAGTTCAAAACTGAGAAAAGAAGTCACGCAGCCGTGAAGAACTGTGACCTATCGATATATATTATAATGTTTTTTAATTATTTTATTTGATTATAATAAGTTCATACTTCTATTATTTAGAGTCTTATTTGTTTTTATGAGTTTATAATTTTATATTTTAATAAAAAAAAACGTAATAGTTTTATTATTGAGTATTTGATTTTAGGATTTCATAAATTTTTATTTTAATAACATAAATTTAATACTTTTATTACTAGCAATCGCATGTGTACAATGCAATGTGAACGCCGAATTGTATATGTTATTTGTTTTAGAGGGATAGTTATTACATATACATTTGCAAATCTTATATCATGAGTGGTAGCATTTTGTGGAGTAGTTTATTTGAATTAAACATGAATACATGAAGACCTCCGTATAGTTGTAGGGCTTGTGTAAATTTTCGTTGATAGATGGCGTTTATTTGACATATTAGGCCACTCTTGCTTGACTATTGCATATTAGCTAAACATTGCAATCATTAATATGCAAATGCTTTATGTAGTCTGCAACTATAGTTGTAAATAATATCAGGTAACTCACCTTATCGACTTCTTGCCCATTCAATTGGGTTGCTCACAAAACTATTGTCATTATTTTCCTGGATAAACAAAGTAAATACTGAAAGTAGTTTAATAACAATGATAATAACATATGACTCTGCTGTGAATGGATCTTAAGATAAGAAACAATATGTAATCTTTCAACAACTGATAATATTTATCATTTTCTTCCTCGAGACATATGCAGAACAAACTTCCTTACCCAAATGGGCTTGTCAAGATGCCCGAAACAGACATCATTTTAGGACTTACAACATTGTATCAGTATTTAGCAACTAACCAATTCAACCGAAAGCATGTAAATACATCATATGTTAATCATAACATCATGCGGACAAACTTCCTCCCTAACGGTGATGCATCTTGTAGAGTGTGCTCTATTTCTGACCTTCCATTAGGACTAATTCTGCATCCCTGGCGATATTATGCAATCATTATATGTACTTGCCTTCAGTATCTTCTTCTGAAGCTAGCTCTGCCTTTTTGCCAAAGTTCATGATGCTTGCTTGCTTTGATGCATAGTCATCGAGAGACTTCAATATACGGACGAGGACTAAGGACCTTTCCTGCCTCGTACCTTGTTATATTTTATACTAAATTCTAAATTTTGAATTGCATATATTCATTATCAGGTTATTATTGATAGAGGTGTCGCTCATGTAGAAGAATCTCGAACTCCTCTGTCAGAGGAAGAGTGCAGGGCAACAATAGATGAATTGTGGCCTAACAGATTTCTGCAAGCCATTATGGAAACACTCTAGCAGAAGATATGACTTAAATCGACAAAAAACATTGCATTGATTTTGTGAAGGACCAAGAGAAATCTGATTCTCAAGCTTGACTACAGAAGACACAACCGCCAACTCTGTGTCGGTCAGTTTGTTGTAGACAGTCTCAAACTCTTTGAAAATCTCACCAATCAGGTCAATCCTTTTCTTGTCAATAAGAATGTAGAAAAAATTTAATGTATAATTCTCTCTTGATAGCATCTAGGGACTTCACAGATCGGGCAAATTCTGCTAGGGTTGTGGCATATGACCCAACGCTGTCTTGCATAACAATATGAGTTCTATTTTTGCGAGCCACTTGAGAAACTTTGGAAGGGAAGGCACTATGTGTCTTGAAGACCCTTGTCCCAAAAAGACCAGATTTTAAGGATATGTGGTAGTTTGATCCGTTAGCCCCTTTCAAAAAACCTGCCAAAAATACCCAAGATGCTATAGCAGAAGAGCATCTCCACGCTTCTTATAAACAAGGCTTCCATCTTTGTGCTCTTATCCACCCGATTCTACTCTGTTGTACATATTCGTCAAATGCGTTTGCAACCGCTTGCACCACTTAGGTACAGAGAGTGGTTTCCTGTTTACATTTGCCAACATACTCCTTGCCTTGTATCACCATATGCAACAAACAGGGCTCCAATCCAATTAGTTTAAATTTTCCAAAGTACTCCCAACCTGTGCCAAAAGATAGAGGAATTTTGTTAGATATAGTTGCAAATGTTTTGATAGACATGTATGCAGAATGTGGAACCTTACATAAAGACATGTGAACTGTTTAGCAAAATATATTTTACATCCAAACCATATTATACACAAAAAAAACAAGCCCTCTCCGGCATAACTTGCAACTCATTTGCAATTGCTAGTAGATAGACCATAATCTATACTTTCCATTATAAGTGGAGTCTGATTCGCAGCAGAAGCAGAGAATCAGCTTGATTCGCACAGGCATCAGCCATTGATGCAACTTTGGCTGTAGGCAGTTGTTAAAAAACCAGATAGCGTTGCATCGCTACGCTCACATTTATACACGAACAAATTCAAGGTAAAACAGCCTCCTCTCCTGATCGTAGAAAAAACTGCTGTCTTTGTATCAGCAGGTGCAGAAATCTATTCATCTCCTGTTCCTGAGCAAACGTTGATTTAGCATTTAGATTTGTGTGGAGGCCGCGCGAACGCGAGCCTCCGCTGCCACAAATTATGACGTGCACTCTCCACAATGGGAGATGCTAGACAGTGCCCCCTTCCTAGTGCAATGAAGGTGCCCTCCCTAGGCCATCGACCTTGAATGATCATCGATTGACCCCGCCCAGGTAAGTATGCTTTCTCTCTCCCCATCCCCTCCATTTTATACGCTCTCTTCTCCCCTTCCACTGCTCACGCCACGCATGTGGGATCATTAATCACCATCACCATTACTGCTTCAGAATTCTTCATCATCTCCTCTGCTCCCACAAAACCATCGCATTTCATTTCTTGCTCATCACCATTCCAAGTAAAAACACAGCAGCAACTGGGCAGGAGATTAAAATGGCGAATTACAATTCCCACTGGAGTGTTGGGAAACAAATTAAATTTCTTGCCCCTCTTTTATTTTATTAAAACAATCTCATAAACACTTGCATGCTAGATATTAGTGCCACCTTTTGGCTTATTCCTCTCCACCACATTGTTTGATCTACAAATGAATGTAATGGTTCCATTAAAAAAAATGTAACCATGTGGTCTACCGATGTTCCTTGACATACAAATTTGTCTTAGACTAACAATCATTATCCACTAGCGATCGCACGTGAGGTGTGTGATGATAATGTCGAAAGAGAAATAATGTTGAGCGGAAAAGGAAATTGAAGCATAATGAAGCACTTGTGTATCGATCGAAGTTGTTGACAACAAGTAAAGACAAACCCGAGTGGACGGAAGGATTTGTCGCAAAGAACCTCGACGATAGAGCTACCAACATCATTAAGAAGACACGTTTCAACCCACAAATTTGCGCAAAAACATGAATTTGTGGTTGATTTGAGAAAAAAGTTTATCAAAATCCATGATCTATGATTTCATGCGTATTACCTAACGAAATTTTTAGCCTCTTTCAAATATTTATTATTAATATATCTTTTTTAATGTTTGGTTCCTGTTCACAAGTGAAAAGGAGGCAATGATAGAGCGTTTGACGAGTAATCGGCCACCTCTGTGACGATCCACCTATTTCCCCATAAGGAGCGGGGATTAGATTTAACAACCGACCCCACCCTAAAACCAAAAATGTATGACATTACCGGTTTTAAAGAGTTTTCTATCTTTGTTAAATATTTTCCTTTATTTAATACTTTAAAAATTACATTGTTTTTAGTTGTATTTACAAGTGTCAAGTAAGTTTCAGGAATTATATACTCCATACAAACACATTTTTCTATAATGTGGTGGAAAATGCAGTAAAAATGGTGTTTTGTGTGTTGTAGAAATCAATCCACAATGAAAGAGCTATAGAAACAAACTAATTTTATATCAATTCACAATGTATAAAAAATCTAAAAATCCATAACAAAGATGTATGCCTCCATCTCTTTATTCAAAACAAGCTATTGTATAGCTATGCAATGGAGAATATGAAAAAATCCTAAAAATAGAATATCAAGGGTTTCATGTGGGAACCAAAAAGTCACCTTTCATGAAAACCATTAGTATTCACCTTAGGAATGGATTCGAAAAGGTAGAAGAGGAAAAAATCTTAGATGTGTCCTATTATTACTATATTTTTAGTGTTCCTTGTTGGGTTCATATCTCCTAGCTTGTACACCCAATTTTTGAACTACGCAAGATCTATTGGAAATATGACAGAGAAATCTTGAAAATTTCCCCTGCGATGATTGCACTCTAGCTATCATTGTATCATCTGAAGCCAATAAATGCTTTGAAGAACCCTAAAAATGGAAAATACTAAAAAGCTACCAAAAACTACCAATGATAGATTTTTAGGAATTTCCTAAAATAGATTTTTGATTTTTTTCTAAATCAAGATTCAATAAGAATGCATTTATGTAGGGTTCGTGTAACACCTAGTGGGCCTAAAATGATATTCATTTTTAAATTTGATTCAACAAAGAATACTTTAAAAATATGTAATAAAATCAAACAAAATGGAATCTTGTACAACAAAAACATATATACCTTCCACTTAAACACGAAGATTATAGTGGAAATGTCAAACCAAATCTAGTTAGCTTACTTTTTTTGAATTGATCACAATAAGCATCAATTCAAACAATATGCTTAGAAGCCTATAATTGAAACAATCAAATGTATCACAATTGAAACGATATGTAACCTTAGAAGCCTATAACATGTTCAAGGAAATGTAATTTTACCAAATGTTCAATGGGAATGTGCATTTACATAAACAACATACAATTCATCTAGCCATAAACATTATACAGCTTAACTTCAATTAGACCTATAATTTAACCTTGATCATATAAATATGGAAACGTTGTTAGGAATATTCATAGAACCAATGAATTTATGGCTAAAAAAAGAATCCTAAAAACTTGCATCTTATGGAGGACTCCACGAAAACTATCAAAATACTCATTTGGGGTCATTCATGCACTCTTCCATGACTATCAAGATGTGGTTTTTGCAATTGTTTCACACCAAATTTTTATTTGACGACTATTTTCATTAATTGTATGATTTCAAAACCTTACATGTTTCTAAAATTCTTCCCATGTTAATGGGAAACTATAGGAAGTCCGGCCAACAAGTTGAGATTGTATCCAAAGCACCTTCCTCAGATGTATGCTTTATATCTAGTTTTGCAAAATGAGTTGGTAAAGATCAATTTCGAGGCATGTGTTAAAATTGTTATGAGAATAAATTTCTTGATATTTATCAAGCCCCCAACAATGTACAATATCAAAAATGACACACCAAGTGTAAATATAATTCTTCACCTACACAATCCAATACAAATGTAGTTTCTATGTATACAAATTTTTACTATATAATGAATGCTTGATAAAGAAATAAACATTATTCAAATTAACTTTCGCTCTTAAGCCTTTAATTCACAATGATACTCTCTCGAATTAGATGTATAGATCAATTATCGATTAATATCCTAAAGGTGTTAATGCTTCTATATATTTATAGGATTTATGTATTCAAATTAAAATCTTATTAATATAATAACAAAAAATTGAAAAATATATCATGATTCAAATTAGGAGGACCCACAAAACTAAAAAAACCCAAAATTGTATAGTTATGATTTTTGGAGAGTGGAGGCACAAGAGATCTAAAATCGCATGGTTTTGGGAACTAATCACAAGTGTATGGTTTTGGATAAATATTATAATATTTAAAAGAGAGAAATGCTTTAAAAGCAACACAATAAAAATGCAATTTAAAACAATAATTAAAGAGCTCGCATATGTATATCCTAAAATAATGCAAATTCATTACTAAAAAAAGTAGAATTCATTATTGATTACACCGAAGCGTTCCCCATGGGAAAGGGCTTTGCTGACATTCACGAGACTATGTCAAATTCGACGTCTGTTTGGACATTTTCGCAAGACATTAAATTTGAAGGGCATTTTCATTTTTTGTTGTTATTTTTAACAGTTTTGCTTTTTCCACCATTGATTTGTGAACGACTGGGGAGGTGCAGTTCAACTCCTCTCCACATGGAAAAAGATCGCTCTGTATAAGACTGCGTGGAAATGCCAAATTAGGCATTACATTCCAATGCCAAAAACAATAGTGCATGAAAATATGAAACACATATTTAAAAATTAGTACGAATTTTATGAGTTATAATAGTAAAATATAAGAATTCTTTATTATAATAGTAAAATATAATAGTAATAAGAAGGATTCTCTGTTATAATGAACTTATGAAAAAACGGTTGTAGAAGGTTTTGAAGATGAATGCATCGCCGTAGAAACATCGTGCAAAGTTCCGCATACCTACGGTAAAAGATAAAAAGGAGAACTTTTATTATCAGTAGTTGAAAGTGCAGCGAATCGCACTTGGTTGAAAGTAAATATGTAGTAAGGCCAGAACGATAGAAAAAACCAGAGGAAGACAAAGACACCAAGGTAAGTATTAGATGATACATTTTTAATATTTATTTTGGCTATTGTAATTTTAGTCCTACGACGGTGTTTCCATCGTATTAGTCGATCCACAGAACCTTGTCCATTGGAATTTAGTTAAACTAGATACAAACGTATAAATAGTCTTACAGGCATACCCTGTATTAAAGTATTTGGGGATGCAACTAAAATTGACATAAATTGATATGTCATAACCTCACACCCCTAACAACCCCATTGCATAGCATTGATTCCCTTTTGAGTTAAATGTTTGATTTGAAGGTGTATTTATTCTACTTAGACTCTTGCATGGCATTACATGGATCCCCTTTGGGTTATATCTTATATATTTGATTTGAGTTATTCGTGGACTTTTCTAGGACTCTCACCTAGTGTCATCCCTCATTTTGCCATTTAGAGGAGAGTTTGGATGAAAAATTTGTAATGAGGAGTTAAAATATTTTAGACATATTTATGATTTTCACTCTCTTATGATTAGAAATATTCTTGTTAAAAAAATGTCCCTACAAGGTAATAAGTGAGATATGTTGGAAAATTTTGCATACTAATGTCAATTTTAATTTTTCGCTAATAAGATAAAATTGGAAAAATATCTCATTGCTAAAATAGGAAAATGTATCTCATTTGTTGTTAAGAATAAAATTTCAAGATGAGCATACTAGGTTCGAATTCAAGCTTCTCTCCAAGCATTATCCCATACACCATCTGGTACATGTTTGGATATCTAGATTCAAAACAGGGGAGTGAAGGATTTGTTTAAACAATCAGAGAGATGTAGATTCAGGGAATTTGCAATAAGAGTCTAAATCCCCTTCATTGCTCTGGCGGTTTGTATTTGGTGTATATAGAACTAATGGATCCCATTAACTCATTAATTTTGAGCCATGTAGAAATTGTAAGTCTCACTTCACATCTAACAATAAGCAAATATAGGAATTTGTAATGAAATTACTTGTATATTTCAGATCATGAGCAACAATATAACACAATATTCTGAATAATGATCTCAATATGCAATTAGAATAGCTTCGCCACTTTGAGAGGGACCTCCAAACCATATAATAAGACTCAAATGCTCAAATGATGATGAAGTACTACCTCTGATCCCCTATATATACTATTCATATGTTATGGCCATCACCAAGGCCGACCTATTAAGCATGAGAAAGTATAAATGATATAATAAAATGATATGGTAAGCCACAAGTCGGCTACTCATATCCTAATACAAGTAATAGGTTAAGGGTGTAGCATGCCCTTTCCATTCAAAGCAATGTTGTCCTTAATGTTGAATAATTTTGGATGTTGCTGCGTAAAACCTTCGTCCTCCTGTGTCGCATCTTCTATACTTAGATTCTTCCACATGATCGATAGTCCTTAATTTATCTAGTTCGCAGTAACTTAGTACATGTTTGCATAATCTTCTCCTGCTCCAAAAGTATTCTTCCTTCCTCATCAAGTTCTGGTAACTCTTTCTAGGATTCATATTTCTATCTAATAACCTTCTTCAAGTAGGAAACATGGAATACTTTGGTGTATGTGTGAAGATTGAGGCAACTCTAGTTTATAAGCCACTTGCCAATTTTCGTAGAACTCCGATAAGGGCCATAATATTTAGGAGCAAGTTTGTTGTCCTTTTTCGTACATTTGCTTTAGGGACATCTACTTGTAAGGCTTGAGATGTATAAAACCCACTCACCAATTTCAAAATATCTTTCACTACGGTGTTGTTACGCTTGTTGTTTCATCCTATTTTGTGTCAATGCCAAATTATCCTTCAAACTAGCCAAAACTGTTATTGATGTTGAAGGTGTTCTCAACATCTCGACCTTAGTTGTCACCCGAGGAAGAAGTGATAGAAGGTGGATGGTAACCATATAATGCTAAAAATGGGGTCATTTGACAAGAGGTATGAAAAGATGTGTTATACCACCATTCTGCAAGTGGTAGACATTTAATCCACCTTTCCCCTTATCGATACAAAACAACGTAGATACCCCTCTAAGCATTTGTTGACCACTTCATTTTCCCATCGGTTTGAGGATGATAAGATGAACTGTGAGCTAGCCGAGTACCTAAACGTGAAAATAATTCTTGTCCAAAAATTACTTGTGAAAATAGGATCACGATCACTTACAATTATCTTCGGGTTCCATGTAGCCTTTGAATCTGTCTCCAAAAATAGGCTGCGAGTGTACTAGCGAAAATGGATGTGATAGGGCACAAAAATGGGCATATTTTGTGAGCCTATCCACAATCACAAAAATAAAATTCTTACCCTCTGAACAAGGCAATCCGGTGATGAAATCCATGGATACCTCCTCCCATCTCTCGGGACTAGAATTGGTAAGGGTTGCAGACAGGACACAGTGTCTTAACTATTTCCCCTTTGTTTTGTTGGCACACCAAACACTCTGATACAAAATTTTGTATATTCCCCTTGAGTCCTTCCCAAAATAATTCTCTTTTTATTCTATGACATGTCTTCAAAAACCCAGAGTGTCCTCCAACAGGCGAGGCATGTAGCTCTGTAAGAATCTTATGCTTCAACTCGGAATCTTTACTCAAGTATAATATGTCCTTGTACCATAGCGCATTACCTTTCCACTCAAATTTGTTAGATGTTATAGATCCTTGCTTGATATTTTGTTTTAGATATTGTGTATCCTTGTCTGATCCCATTATAATCTTGCTTCATCCACCCAATCGGCCTTCAACATGGACATTCCACATAGTAAGACATCTGCAAATGTATCCCTTCGACAACGCATCAACTACTACATTTTCTTTACCCTTTTTGTATATGATTTCAAAATCATGCCCCAACATTTTGTTACCCACTTTTGTTGTTCCTCGGATGATGACCTTTGCTCCAAGAAGTGTTTTAGACTATCATGATCACTTTTTACCTTGAAGTGTCTACCCATGAGATAGGGCCTCCATTCTTGACCGCATGAAGAATAGCCATCATTTCTTTCTCATAGACATATTTGAGCAAATCTTTTCCTTTGAATTGGCGACTCTCAAATGTAATTGGCCTATCTTCCTGCATTAGAACTTCTCCCAATCATGATCTGAAGCATCGCATTCAACAATGAAGGTTTGTGAGAAGTTGGGAGTAGCCAAAATCGGGGTCTTTGCACATGGCTTCCTTCACTACTCAAAGGATTTAGTGGCTATGTCTCGTCCCGATGGAAGGAATCCTTCTTTAGCAATGTAGTGAGTGGGCTCTTTATTCTACCATATCCCCTCACAAATCTTCATAGTAACTGTTAGTCCGAGGAACCCATGAAGATTTTTGAGAGTTTTGGGCCTTGGCCATTCCACCATAGCTTTGATACTATGAGGATCAATTTTGACACCTTCATGGGATACTGATGTGACCCAAGTACTCTACCTCTTGTACACCAAAAGAACATTTGGATGGCTTTGCATAGATATTATTTTTGTCCAAAACTTCCAACACTTTATTTACATGTTGCTGAAGTGTTCTTCCCATGTCTTCTTCTTTAAATCAATATGTCATCAAAGAAAACTAATACAAATTTCCTTTAAAATGGCCTAAAAACAAGTGTTCATCAAGCTTTGAAAGGTTGAGGGCAGCATTTGTAAGACCAAAAGGCATTACCAAAAACTCATAATGGCCCTCGTGAGTCCTAAAAAGTCGTTTATGAACATCTTCCTCTCTTATTCTAATTTGATGGTACCCAGAACGAAGATCTAATTTTGTGAAATAAATAGCACCATGTAAATCATCAAGTAAATAATCAATTATTGGAATAGGAAACTTATCTTTATGGTGTACTTGTTGAGTTCTCAATAATGCTGACACATCCTCCATGTTTCATCCTTCTTACGTACCATGACCACCGGTGATGAATATGCACTCTGGCTAGACCCGATGATGCCTACTTTCAACATTTCTTGTACCATTTTCTCGATCTCACTTTTTTTGGGAATGGGTATTTGTATGGTCGATGTTAGATGTTTGGCTCCCTAGAATCAACTAAATTGCATGATCATGATCCCTAACTGGTGGTAGTCCCTTTGGAATTGCATCAAAAATAGATGAGTGAGCATCAACAATCTTCTGAAGATCGGGTGGCATTGAAGACTCTGTATTTTGTACTTCTATGGAAAATAACTTTGCTATAAATCCATCTACTCCTTTTATGAGAACCTTCTGCATCTAATGAGAGCTAATAATCTGTGGAGACTTAGCTACCATCCCATTCAATTATATTGTCCTTCCATCTGAATGAAATCGCATGAACAATTCTTGGAAATTCATCTCTATAGTACCTAAGGTTGTGAGCCATTGGACACCCAAAACAATATTTGCCCCTCCCATAGAAATAACAAACATAGGTGAGTCTAACATGTAGTCTCCCATGGAAAGCTTGATACTATGACACTTTCCTGTGCACTTGATTGTCCCACCATCTGCAATCATAACTTGCATTTCTAGAGCTGGGTAAATAAAACAATTGAGGCGGGTAACTAACTTACTATTTATGAAGTTATGAGTACTCCTTGAGTCAATCAACACTGTCACCTTCTATTTTTTGAGATATCCAATAACCTTGAGTGTTTGAGGAGTACTAATACCTGACAATGCATGGTAAGAAATTGTAGGTTGGTGATCCTCTACTTCATCTTCTACTAGTTCCTCAACCTCTCCTATAATTTCAGCTTCCTCATCATCCTCATTACCTCTTCAATATAGAACAACTTCTTCTTAGCACATTTGTGTCTCGGTCCATATTTGCTATCACAGTTAAAACATAATCCTTTTGCTCTCTTTTCTTCCATTTGTTGAGGAGTTAGTCTAATTGGCCTAGAAATGAAGGGGAAGAGATACTACGGTCTCTGGCGTTAATGAAAGGTGGCCTCCTACTACAAAGAACTTTTTCCTCTACTCGATGTGCCATGATAATATAATCAGAAAGCTTGAGTGGATTAAACATATGTACCTCATGCTCGGTGTGTGTCCTTAAGACCCCAAGAAACAGTCATTCAAATTCTCTTACGGAATATTCTCCACCCTTAAGGATAGGTTCGGAATTGATGCACATAATCTTTGGTGATCCTGTTTGCCGTAACTTTGCTAATTGACTAAAGTAGTTCTCTCAAACACTGGAACTATAGTGAACTTAACTCCTCGGTAAAAATTGTCCAAGTGACACCAAGACCATTCTTCTGCCTCTGAGCACATAACCATCGATACCAAATGAATTGGTCTAGTTCAAGATATAGGGATGCCAATGTCATCTTTTGTCTTGACGGTGTTTGATGTAACTCAAAGAAGTTCTCCATTCGATTTATCTAATTCAAGGATCCTTACCATCAAATTTGTGCATATCCACTTTCAGCATCATGTTCCTATGGTTGCGAATAAGTTGGATTCTGATTGGGCTGGAAAAGTGATCCAACATGGTTATTTTGTCCCTAATTTTGAACTGAATATCCTCCTTGGTTGATATGGGCCGGATTTGGGCCATACTGTTTACCCTTTACATGTTGCATGATATCATCCAACCGATGATTGATTTGGGCTAGGTCTCCTTTAGAGGCCATCTTAGATTGAACATTTCACAGCTCATACTCAAGTTGGCTCACCTTATGATCAACTGAGGTAAACCCTAGTGATGAGGAATCTGTATTTACCCCTTATGACTCCATCTCTTCAATCACTACCCCATCTTTATCTGGGGTTTTACCCAGAGTAATCGGATTTTGTTTTACTCTTGTGGATGGCCCCGCCATGATGTCAAACCTTAGGGTTTAGGGTTTTGATACAATTCGACTAAACAGAAAAAATACGAGAAAGAGACTAATACTATTTTTTTGAGATTTTTTTGAAAATGTAAATAACTTGAAAAAATTCCGCAATTTTCACCCTAGGGAGTGATTTTATGAAAAACCCTAAATTTGTAATAACGTGTGTGAAATAAATCAAAATATTCTGAAATTTTTAGGGAACCTTGAAATGTTTCGCAACTCGGGTAAAAATATCTCCCACCAATTCGCTCTAGTTCACAATATATGGTGGAAACAAAAAATTAAGGTTTTTACCCTAATTTTGGCCGAGATCACAACTCTGATACCACTTGTATAATTCAAATCATGAGCAGAATATAACACAAAATAACACAATATTCCGAATAATGATCTCAATATGTAATTAGAATAGCTTTACCACTTCGAGGGGCAACCTCAAAACCATATAATAAGACTCAAATGCTCAAATGATGATGAACTACTACCTACAATCCCTATATATACTATTCATATGTTATGGTCATCACCAAGGCTGACCTACTAAGCATGAGAAAGTATAAATGATCTAATAAAATGATATGGTAAGTCAAATTACTCATATCCTAATTTTGAACCATGTAGAAATTGTAAGTCTCACTTCACATCTAACAATAAGCTAATATAGGAATCAATTTTCAGCCTTCATATTGCTTGTAGACATTGGACTGCGAATGTAAGATCACTTTGTAAGGATATAATACAAAAACGTAGAGCCTAGAAGAAGAACCGTAACATATATTTTTAAACCTACCAATGTTTCCTTGGGATTTGAAGGAATTTGTATATTAGGTAAAGCTTCCACCGTTGATGGGAAATGATGATAACTATTGAAAATCAAAATATTTCTCTCGCATTGATGGCTTGTCGGAAATACGATGTCTGCTGCAGAAAATTTCCAACCTTTCAATGGTCGATGATGCGAGACAATATGCGTGGTTGGATTTTGTCGAGAGAGGGGTGGGATTTCCACCAAGTGTGCACGCATTTTGGCATAATAATATGCATTCGTTGAAGTGAAATTTATATTATGTTTATGGGTTAGAGCTTCTACCTTTATTTTGTTGTAAATATCTGATTTTGTCTTACTCTTATTGGGAAAAATCTTTCTATTATAAAAAATAAGTTTTCTATAGGTTTGTCTAAACTTCTATGTCCCATGGCTTTGAGTGTATCTTTCCGTATGTTCCGGGTTGACCACCAAGATGGACCTTTGACCTCTACAAGTCCATCGTTTATCCTGAACTCTTTCCTTAAGGTTCATAGCATTATCTTGCCACAACCCACGGTTCCCTTCTCATGATATTTTTTAGACACATGAATGTTGTGTAGACAATAAATCACACACTTTGGGTATCTATCTAGTCCTCATCATATACTAGTATTCATATGATTCCTAAGTGGGAAAAATACTAATTAACCCATGTCTTTGGCCATCTTTGCTTGCTTTTTGATTATATTGTTGATCATACACTCTTACTAGCCCAATCTGTCTTTTCATACTTTGAAATTTCTCAAGATGTACACTAGAACCTAGTAAGGATGCCAACACCCACATATACGCCTCCCCTCACGGGTGCCCCTAACATCTTTGTACTTTGTTCACAACTTTTGGGTCTTTTTATCTATTTGGGCATCTTATCTTTTTGTTAGTCGACATTTTTGAAGTTAATTACAAAATTCAAGTAAGATAATCATATAAATATAAAGTTATGTGATCATAATAAAGGACCAAGCACTAAGCATTAGCTATTACCACCTAAGGTTGCATCTAAAGACATATTAAGAGAATTCAAACATCCACATAACATCCACACACAGGGAAAGGGATTTCATTTCTACATATAATTCATAGGAGGGGTGTTCATTATTGACATCCACACAACTATTTACATTTCTTACATCTAGTTACTTGATCGTTATCAAGTGTGACACACATAAGAGCCACCTAGGGCACAATTCCACACACACACACACATATAACTACATTGGGTCTAATATGTAGTTTAACACTCAGTCGTAAGTTCACTACATGATAGCCGAGGATAGTTTGAAACCTCATTTACATTATTTTAACTTTTTAGATTTGATGTGCTTTAGAGGGTTTTGTGGGTCATTTCTTCATTGAGGTTCTGACCGACATCTGTGAACTTGGTGTGATATACTTGGTAGTACAAGAAGAGAAGGACAACAAACATATCGTGACCTAGCGAAGCTAGTTTTACGTGTTCCTAAGTAGTCACAAGCGCCTAGGAAGGTCTTTGATGCCCCATGCACCCTCAACCTACTACACAGGCACCACAATCTAGCATACTCCGACACCTCTGCATTTTTTGGAATTTTTGCATAGTGTGCACTTTGGATTTTCTAGTTCTACACACCTTCAAGATCTTTATGAATCAGCTAAGTCATTTTATCTCCTCATTTGTACTTAGGGTTTAAATCTTAATTGCCTATTTTCTTGGGTCAAATTACATACTTATTTTCTTATTCATTTATTGCTACATTGCAATTAGATTCATGGGTCTATTCATTTAATATTGAATTAATCATTTGGTGAACTGCGTAAAACATGACTTTGTGGTTGAAGGCTGAGAAAAAGTCTATTAGAAATCCATCTTCAACATTCTTCAAGGCGACGACATTCCGAGCACGGATGGGCTAGAGGGGGAGCACTTTGTAAAGAGCATGAGCTTCGTTCTACATGCCCTCACCTTTAAAACTCACATCATTCTCGCCCACTACCACTCCATTGACGCACACTACTACTGTTGCTTTGCGATGCTTCTCGATCGTCTCATTTGCTCCACCTCGAACATCTTCTTCTTCATTTCTCTTTCCACAATTACGTGTGCTTGGGTTTTAGGTGGATGTGGGATGTTCATAAATCGAAACTCTTGTAGAGCTTGGAATTAAACATGATGTGGATGCAATGAGTGCTTAGGTAATTTGCTTTGTTGTTCACTCTTGATTCTCTTTCCTTAATTTTTTTTTTTCTAGGTTTATCGCCTGTTCATCGTCATGCGGAAAAGCATGAGATTTTTGGGCATGAGGTGGAGGGAAAGCTCGATTTCATTGCAAGTGCAATCGCCATGACTTGTTCAAATGAATACACCTGCTTAGAGGAATGTGTTTGTGGACTTCATGTCATGTTGCCACAAATAGGACCGTTCATTGTTATGTTGTGGAAGGGGACTATTCAATCTTTGGGAAAGAGGGATTTGAAACAAGAGTTCGACTTTGTTTCCGTGGGCAACGGAGTCGTTACTGGCTTCAATGTGAAGGGGACTATTCGATATTGGGAAAGAGGATTTGAAACAAGAAGTTCTTTGCGAGGTTTTCGAAATACATTAAACGGAATATGTTTACGGCTTACTTCATGAACAACAAAGTAGATGTATTTTACTTATTCACCGAAGTCGGACATCTGGTTGTTGAAATGCGAACTTCATCTTTGGACATGGCCTGAGAAGCCCAACAATATACGTGGATTAAAAAATAGAACAATTATACTGAACATGTTTTGTAACCCTAGTGCGGGCACATGCCTTAACCACTCAACCCAAAGTGACTATCTTTCATCCACTAGCCTTCATGAAGTGTCTTTCTTATCTACTTAATTCGATTAAATTTCTTGCACTTCTTTTCTTTTATTAACAATATCTCATAAACACTTACATGTTATATATTAGTGTCACCTTGTGGCTTGTTCCTCTCCACCACATTATTCTACAATATTTAATGAATGTAATGGTTCCATAAAAATGTAAACATGTGATCTCCCCATGTTCTATGATATACAAATTTGTCTTAAGAGTGACAATCATTATCCTCAATATGCATTTGTTGAAGTGAAATTTATATTATTGATACAAATGAATTAAGAATGCTTTATATCATGGTAATTTCCATAAAAATTGCAAAGTATTGCATAGGGGATGTGAGTTTCGTAGTATTTTTTTGACAAAAATGTAGTATTTTTGTATAAGAAACTTTTTTAAATATAAATTATTATATGTATGTAATGTAACACATAAGAGTATGGGTTGTAAAGTCCATAAAATAAAAGAATTCGTGATTGAAATTTAATAATATTGGGAGTACACTCCAATAAAAGCCTAATTTACACCAATCATCTAGAAACCCTTGCAAGTACACTAATAAGATCACTTTGTATACATACCCAGTACCTAAATTAGGTGTCTACGGAATCCCACTAAGCTAAACTTGGTTAATCAAAGCGGTGTCTTTTGACGTGTTTAAATGTTACATTTCAATAAATATTTATATGTAAAATAAAATATTCTTGAATTGATGTTATTGTTGGCTATGTTTTCCACGTGATCACCTTTTGTATAAATTTTGTCAATTATTACATTATTATTTATTCATTAAACAAACATTGTTGAATTTTATAATATAAATATTCACTCTCTCTCTCTCTCTCTCTTTTTGTCCGAATATTATTTCTCGTCATCACATAAATTCAAATTTGGTTATGAAGATCTTTCACTTGCTAATCTGTTAGTGTGGGACTTGTTAATTTCTATGGTATTATTGTATATATGGGTTTATTAGTTGTTAGTATTGGACAACGTATCGAGCTTCAAATATAGATATTCACCTCTCTCTTTTGTCGAGAATAGTATTTCTCATCATCACATAAATGCGAAGTTGGTTGCGAATATTATTTTAATTGAGTCTTTAGCTTCTTATTGCCATGACATAGCTAAATTATATAATGTTGAAATATAGTTTTACATTTCAATTATTCAAAAGTCATTATCAATAGAATCATTTTAGTGTAATAAAAGTCAGTTTCTAATTGTTAAGTTTAAAACTTGGTAATCATTATTTTAAAAGTGTTTATGATTATTAGTTTTCCAAGTGTTCAATTTTAATTAATATAATTGCTACATAATATTTAAATATTCAATTGTTAATAGTCTCTAATTTAATAAAATTGTCAAAGAGTGTGTATATAGAGTGGATTCACGATCATTGAATCTAGAGTTTGAGTCATTATGTATTGTCAAAAGTTTCAAATCAATAATGATCATTTTTGTATGGACGTATTTTGGGAACCTAATGTCCTAGAGAATATGAATGTCAATCTTGTGGGAGTATTTATTCATAAAAATGACAAGACACCGAAAGCGTCAAGAGCCAAGTTGTTAGCGACAATCGATTAGAGGACGAAGACAACATAGGTAGGAGGTCAATCAACGACCTCATGTTCACCAATAACTAAGAGGTCACACAACGCAATAGTTGTATATCATTTTATCCAAACACACTAATAACAAGGGGAGATTCCAATGGTAATGGAGGTTACATATATTATCTCGTGATCAAGTGGCAATGATCGCGAGCAAAGGCTACATATGTAGCATTGATGACCTATTCCTCAACTTTATTTTTAACTTATTTTTATTTTGTATGTGATGTGATATATTATATCGGTGAGTATCCCATCACTCATTGAAAGTGAATGTGTGTATGTGGGCACAAAAGTTATAATAGCCCAGGAGAGGTACTTAATTATGAACTAATGTGTATGCTTATATGGGTGTGGAGGATGAATAAACATGTGTGTCCATATTCATACTTGGGTGGTTGATATGTCCATCAATGAAAGCCATCTATGAAACATGTGGAGGTTGAACATAGGTGTAGATTACTATTCATATTTCTCATTTGTGGGGTGGTTGATGAGAGGTAGATGGGTTCCTTCTCTACTTTCAGTCTCTAGCCACATGTTCCAATGTTCATATTAAGGGGGTAAATGTTACAAATTTAGTACTCACATTATATTAATGTGCTTAGGAAAATAATTCATGTGACATATTTTGTATGTAGGTGAGTTGTGGTTGTGATAACAACTCACTAAATATTCTAGGAGAGATAATAAAGGTGAGATATTATCTAGTTGTTATTGATAAGCTTGGATTCCTAATTTATAAGACCTCATCAAACTATAAAATGCAATCCTTGTTGTTGAATATCGACAAAAAGAGTATTGTTGTGTGTCTATTTTTAAGCTAAAACAAATTTATCATATATATTTGATTTGATTTGATTTGATTTAAATATAATATGATCAAATATATAGTTTATCCCCAAATCCTCTTTGTCCCCTATATGTTAATCTTCCCCACATCCACTCTTTGTCTACCCTAGAACCTCTAACTCAAGAAATGGCCCCACCTTTAAAGATACAAAAGGGTTTCAAACACTCACCCATCATAGTTTTCCATGGTCAAGTACTACTTCTCCACCACGAGTGCCTCATTTGATACATGCCACTTCATGGCCCTAAGACCTTTACTTTGTATCTGTAAACACAAAATCTATGCACTTGGGTACATTTATAGGTCCTATGTATACATGATTCATAAGTAAGAAAACTAGTGGTTGACAACCCCTTTTGGCCTTTTGGTTACTTTATCTCTCACACTTTATTGTTTTTGAGCATCCTTTGGGCTTTACAAATCTTACAACACTTTTGGCACTCGATTGATTTATCTTTTGATGACCTCGGACACTAGCGCCTAGTTAGGACAGCGCCCATGCACTCCTGTCCCTCCTAGGCGCTCGTTCCCTTCTTTATCTTATTCTTACTCTTTTGGGTCCCTTTCGCTTCTTGGTCACCTTTTAATACTTTGGGTCGACCTTTCAGTTGTCAATTACAAAATTCAAACAAGGGAATCATATATATACTTAGTTACTTCTCTTAAATAAGGGGCCAAACACTATAAGCATTGTCTATCACCTCCTAAGTTTACACAAAGGCACAAGAACACTACAAAACATACATCTTACACATTCATATAAGGGTCAAGGGTTGCATTGATCTACATACACTACATAGGATGGGAGTTCATTCTATTCCATTACACACATTTTGCATACTTAGGACAATCTAAATCTAGCTGCTATCATTGTGTAACTTGCACAAGGGAAACCTAGGCACGAGACACGAATACGCACAAACATATGGAGAACTACATAGAGTCTGAGATGTAGTGCAACACTTGGTCGTAAGTTCACTATTCGGGTGACCTCCGGGTCAGATCGCTCAGGCCATTCTGCGCATCTTTTTTATTATATTTGATGTGGTTTGTGGGCATGTGTAGGTAGTCATTTGTTTTGCAGGTTACATGTGTGGATGACCTAACATCGAAAGTGGGGCAATAAAGAGCAAGCAACAACGAATACCTTCTCGACCGAAAAATTTCGAGACTCCAAATATTTAAGTAGACATAGGTGCCCAGATCAGTCATTAGCGCATGGGGCGCTCTTGTCCTCTTATGAGCACTCCTATCCTATACATTTTCGGGTTTATGAACCCTTGATGAGATATTTAAACATTGTTTCCAATTGGTTCCAACAGATACATAGTCTCGATCACTCCCGGGTTCATAGAATCAACTAGTTCCTTATAGAATTTTGGCTTATTATAGTCTCTCTCAAATGGATGTTTAAGAATTCTTAGCAAAGTAGGTCATTTATAGTAAGATTTGATCTCAAGTCAATTAACTTGTAAAAGAAAGTTCAAATTGAAACCCCAAACACTATATGGTGAAACACTTTAATCTATATGAATACGAAAGATGAAATATCAATACTAAAGGCTTGAGGGTTTTTCTTTTGACTTTAGTACACCATTTTTGCACTTGTGTAGGCATAAGGATAAATTAACTTCAAGTGTTCACCATGACCACTCGAGACCTCAAAAAGTGAGAAAGATGCATAGAAAATATTTGAGGCAAAACATTCCCTTTAAGGTTATCAATAGGTTCACTATATGTTACATCTCATGAGCTTAGGGATTCAAGAGAGAATTTTTATTATGGGTCATTGTCAAGAGTATTTAAATTGAGCTATATTTCATGTGTAAGACTAGTGTATGGTATACTTTCATCTAGAGTTGCAAAGTCAAAAACTTTTGCTATTTGTATTTTTCTTAAGTTGTGGTTTCAAACAAGTGTTTTAGAACAAGTTAAAATAGAGTTGAAACATACATCCTAAAACGATCCACATCAACTTAAACTATTGTTATCATATCCGTTATCCCATAACAAAAATATTTCTTAAAATAAAACAATCCAATTGCATTTTTATTACATTCCTAAATCAAGATTTACAATTTATCTTTCCAAAATGACTTTATACAATTTTAAGAGAAATTAACTGTAAGTACAATCTTTGAGTAATGTCAAGCATATTTTTTTGTCGCAACACTTACCATTTGTAATAACATGTGTTAGCAAGAATGCTAGCATGGATCAGACTTCCCTATCTAGAAATGATATCACATGATTTCATTTAGCATTGAGAGAGAGAGAGAGAAAGCATTTCAATATAACATTAATGATATGTTGTCTCTTAATGGATATGATAAGTTGAACGACGAGGATGAGAGCTTGGAGGGCATGATGGGCAAGGGAAGAAGTGTGTCAGCCTCAAGCATATGCAAGCTTTCTTTTTGCAAGGGGTAAAAGATGCTTTGTAAAGTCCCCGAGGCCGGGAGAATGTGGAGGTCAAGGTTAATGGCTTGAGGTTGAGGATTTCCTACTTAGACATGGGTCATTGTGTTCCCTCAATATCTTGCGAAGAACTTGGCTTTGGAATTGGGTTAGATATTTCAAGACTATATTTCCTCCTTTCTTAGGCATGTACATTGTGAAAACAATTATACTTTCGAGTTGGAATGTTGTCAAGCTCATTCACAACATCACGTGTATCTATTTGAGGTCCTTTAACTGTCTTGTGAGATAGTATCTCCACTTCGTGTTGTTCATTACGTGATTCCATCCCACCCTTTTAGACTTGGAATTCAAAAATCCTCCATTATGTTGACAAAATGCAAATTGTAAAAGTAGACACCAATGCTTATATACACTCAAAAAAATAGGCCGACAATGAATAATCCACAAACAATACTTTGCACAATGATGGTTGTTGAATTTGTAATGTTAACAAGTAACTACGTTGATAGTTGTTATTCGAACTAGACCAATGTGACCAAATTCTAATTGAAGAGAACTATAATATTCAAACCGAAACAGTCTTAAGTTTTATAGCCTTAGATGAGCTAGAGGATGGAAGGAAGACCCACATGTGCATAAAAAAATAATTGCCCTTTTTTTTTAATGCCCCAAACATTAATTATATTGATAGGCATTTCCAAATGGGACTCTTGACATCATGCTGACACACCCGACCGGTGCACTGAAGACACCAATAGGGAGGTGTTGAAGAAGTTAGAGTTGAAGTCACATATGGACCTCTTGATAGTCGTCAACTTGAAAACCCCTACTTTTTATTGAATTTGCAACTTTTAGGGATTAATTCAGTCACATTGTTATGTGTTTTAATAACATAAATGTGGAAGGCAAACAAAAAAGATAAACACAAGTGAAAACATGGTATATAACTCCACATAGAGCACCAACTCAAAGGCCTTGACATCCATAGCTCCAATGACAATGTTGCTTGGTTTTTTAACGTTATGTTGTCTATTAACACAGAGGATAAGTTGGATGACAAGGATGAGTTAGAGGGCATGACGGGGAACACCAGAACTGGTAGAACTCAAATACTTTTCCTCTTTTGTCAACACCTCAAGCATTAATTATGTTGATATGCATTTCCAAATGGGAGGCTCGGAGGTTGTGCCTGACACGTATCGGAAAATAAAAGGCTAAGGTTTTGCGCATGTGATCGTTGATGGATGACTATTGATGAGGGGAAACCCTAATCACTACCTTAATCACTAAAGAGAAACCCTTGTCGTAAATGTATAAGGCTAAGGTTTTTCTGTCTTAGGGCTTCTCCTCAAAACCTCTTCTTCATCACCCATTTTCCTCTCTCGTTGTTTCGTTCCTCCGATTTTATTTCTTCTACGCATCCCCTTCAATGTTTCCATCACACATTTCACTTGCGAGTGCTAGTTATATGTGACCATATCTACTACACTCCAAATCAATCAATAAATGTAGCATCAAGCATGGGAAAAATCGGATATAAAAACGTTGAAATCGAGGGGTATTTTGAAGGTAAAAATGTATTTAAGCTATGTCTACTAGCTAATAACGCCAAATAGTGGGTGGACGAGGAATCTCGTCAGCAAGGGCGGCATTATCTGCTTAATCAAGCTACTTCCCAAAGAAAAGCAGGCGGCCAAATAAAATAGCACCGGCAGTGTCTGCTCTCATCCAAACAATCCGCCAATCAGACGCCCATAAACCTCATATTAAACACAAATTTTGGAATTTATCCGAAACCATTTCTGTACATAAACAGGTGCAGGTGCGCTTCAGAGGCAGAGGCAACCATGGCGGCAACAACAAGAACAAATAGCAGTGTGGTCGACGACTGCAGAGGAGTCTTGCAAGTCTACAGCGACGGATCCATAGTGCGCTCAAAGCAGCCGGGCTTCCCCCTTCCCTACGAAGACGACGGTACAGTTGTGTGGAAAGATCTCGTCTTCGAACCCTCCCTCGGACTGCAACTCCGTCTCTACATCCCCGCCGAGGCCGAGGCCGAGGCCCACCCCGTTTCGAACCTGCTCCCTATTTTTTATTACTTTCACGGCGGGGGTTACTGCATCGGGTCTCGAACCTGGGGCATCTTCCACAACTACTGCCTCCGCCTGGCGCTGGGGTTAAATGCGCTCATAATATCACCCGACTACCGCGTTGGACCAGAGGACCGTCTCCCCGCCTCGCTGGACGACGCCTACGCTGCCGTTCGCTGGATTCGAACCCAGGCGGAACCCGAATCCGATTCCCCTGCGGACCCTTGGCTGGCCCGCCACGCCGACTTCGCCCGCGTCTACGTGTCCGGCGTAAGCGCAGGCGGCAGCATCGCATACCACGTGTCCATGCGCGCGCCGCATGATCCCTGGGGACGTGTTCGAATCAAGGGCTATGTTCTCCTCGTGGCGTTCTTCGGCGGCGAGGATCCCACGCCCTCTGAGGCCACGTGTCCGCCCGACGCGTTCCTGAATCGCGACCTGAACGACCGGTACTGGAGGCTGTCGTTGCCGGTGGGAGCTGACCGGGACCACCCGTTCTCCAATCCGTTCGCTCCCGGCGCACCGGATTTGAAGGAGGTGGAGCTGCCCGGTGTGCTGGTTATTGCCGGTGGATGTGACCTGCTGAGGGATAGGGAGATTGAATACGCGGAGAAGTTGAAGGAGTGGGGAAAGGATGTGGAGTTGGTGGTGTACGAGGGGCAGCAGCATGGCTTTTTCACGCTCACTCCTAATTCCCACGCCTCCAAGGATCTCATGAAACGTCTTATCACCTTTCTCGAAGCCCATAAATAGCAAAATTTATGATGGCCAATACATTAAAATTGTTTAAGTAAATCCTAGTGGAAGATGGTTTCAATTACGTGTTAAGATAATTGCTATTTTTGTTATATATATATATTTTTTGGAAGGGTGTTTTTTTGTTTATTTTTTATTTTTTATTAAATCATTTTGAGTTAAACATCTCTCCCATTTTTTTTTTATTTTTTTAGTTTCCTCAAATATTGTTATCATGATACCAACTCTTAGAATTTTCTCATATTTCACTTTAATGTTTATGTACTTTTGTCGTTCCTTAATTTCGATTGCTCACGTTGTACATAAAATACAAGACCTCTCTTCCCATGATTCTTTACGTGTTGTCCATATTCATGCCTCACATCCAAGTTGGTGGGAGTTAGTCCTTCAGTGGACAATTGTGATCTTTTCCCTCCATTTAATTTTTAGCCCCTATTTATATTTTTTCACACTATTCATGCATCGGGTTAAACTATGTGCAATACATAAAAAACAACTATCTTTAATATCAAGAAATTTAGTGAAAATTGTCAAAAGTAAAACAAAAAACATTCTCCCCAAAATTGAATAACCTCACCTAAAAGTTTGAAATTGACCACAAATACATGTAACGACCTTTAACGAGTGACCGCAAAAACACGTTAAGAAAATTAAAAAAAAAATTTTGTAACCAAATTGAAATGTTTGGTTTAGATTTGCACATTAGAAACAAAAATAATATAACTTCTTGATATTTCCTACGGAGAGACTATACAAATAAATAGGTGGATACACTCCTATAAACTAGGAAATAGTTACCACAATGCACCCAAACTAACTCTCACAACAAACTATCTACATGAGTTGTTATACCTCATAAAACTAACTTTTACTTTTACCACACAATTACTAAAGAGCACTAATAATTTCCTAACATTCCCCCCTTAGTGCGAACATGGGGAAAACTTGCCTTGTACTTGCACCTACTCATGATTTGGTGATTTTCACAGGATAATCACAAACCTTACAGATGGTTTTACAAACGGTTGACCACAAACCAAAAATGGTGGTTTTACAAGTGGAGTACCACAAACCAAAAGATGATGGTTTGCAAATGGTTTACCAACAACCAAGAGTGGTGGTTTTGCAAGTGGTTTACCACAAACCAAAAATGAAGGTTTTACAAGTGGTTTACCAACAACCACATCATGATGTGCCAAACACTATTATCAGCCCTCATCAATATCTCAATGCAGGGAATAACATAGGAAATTTTGCTCACACATTACAAATTGAAAACTTGAAATGGAACAATTGATCATGTTCCCCCTCAATGTGAAATTTCTACTTATTCAAACATGAACATTGCAAACTGCATCACACCATGCACAACTAGAAGTAAACACACAACTGAAATAAATTGTGCCACCAAACCTTGATGTGGCCCCCTCGTTGGTTACTGATGAGAGGTCGTTGATCAACCTCCAACCTCCGTTTGCCTCCATCCTCCGATAAAATCTTGCTCAGTACAAGAAATCTTTAGAGCCACTGGCCTCATTTTCTTGTTCTTCCTCATTCTCTGATTCTTCTTCAGTAATTATATTGGCCTCATTTGCTTTGAGTTTTCCATTGAGCAAATCTTGAGCTCGAATTCTACAATATGAAGATGTATGTCCATTTTTCTTGCAGTAGAAGCATTCCATTTCCTCTTTATTTTTAGAAAAAAACTTGTATTTCTTTTTTACATACATTGCAGTTTCCTCTTCTACATCTTCTTTGGTCCTTTTCTCTTCATCTAGAAGAGCTGATATCATATCTTCCAGTGAATGTGAAGGAATCTGTCCAAGAGTGAAGACCACATTGCTATATTTGGAAGGTAAGCTATTTAACAATATGGATTTTGCATCTTCATCATCAACCATAGCTTTAACTCTGCTAATTGTCTAGTGAGAGATCTAAAATCATTAATATGACTAGACATGGTGACCCCATCATTCATTTTGAAGTTTCAAAGAAAATTTGGCATTAATGATTTTGCTCCAAATAACTTGTTTAAGTTTTCCCACATTTCATGAGATGGTTTCTCTAGATCAACATAATGCAACTCAGAATCTGAAAGAGCCAGACCAATAATAGCTTTGGCTTTATCATCCCTATTTTCCATTCTGTTAATTTACTCTAATTTGATGGAGCAGATTCTTGACCATTCACAATTCTCCACAAATTTTTATTCATTAACTACATTTGGATTTTGACTTTCCAAGTGTGGAAGTTCAAACCATTGAATTTATCAAAAGGAACTGACATATCCATTGAAAAACGGAAAAACTTGCTGAGAAAGCTACAAACAAAATCACTTTTGTTGATCTACACAGAGATCGTAGTTGATCTAAAGAATCGTTGTCGATCGCCATGATCATCGTCGATCATTGTTAAAAATAAATGACGCAGATTCCGAGATGATTGTTAACAAAAAAAGATATGAATGCTCATATAGATGTTGTATAGATGTCGACGTGATTGTTGTAGGTCGGTTCTTGAATGCAGAGCTCTGGTTTTATCTCTTTCTTGTTTTTGTAGACCACATGTCCTCCTTTCTTCACAAAATGGGGCATACAAAAATACAGCAAGAATGGAGGCAAAAATCAAGAGAAGAATTCCCTTTGCTGGACCTGCACGCTTTGATACCAAATGAAATATTTGGTTCATATTTGCACAACAGAAACAAAATAATATAACTTCTTAGTATTTCATACAGAGAGACTATACAAATAAATAGGTGGATGCACTCCTATAAACTAGGAGATAGTTACAACAATACACCCAAACTAACTCTCACAACAAACTATCTACATGAGTTGTTATAACTCACAAAAGTAACTTACTAACTTAAATTTTACCACACACAATTACCATAGAGCACTAATAATTTCCTAACACAATTTTTAAATTACCCTCCAAACCGGATATGGAAATCGGTGTCTCTTGATTCACTAGTCATACGCAAATATACAAACACATGCGATACACATAATATTAACATCATACAAGTATAGGAGGTTCATTTCATCTAAGTACTTAAATTGCGATCAATCTTAAAACTTGTATTGCTTGCCTCTATCTATATCATATTTAAATTTTGTATGAGTAATCATCAAGATAATAAAACCTACATGATTCACATATTATAGTTTGTTCAAATACAACTATGACATGTAGTTAATTTTATGTGACCAATCAATTCAATTACTAAGAGCAAAACATATATGTACTAATTTCATTCGAGTTAGGTTCATCTTATTTACCCAACTTAAATAATTATCACATAATTACTAATTTTCATTAATAATCAAAGTGAATGTGTAACCATTTAGTTATTAATATACTCTTGTTTCCAATTGTAGTATCTATATACAATTTTTTTCTCTTATTCACATGCAATTTATAAGATCTTTATATAATCAATACATTATTGTTCACTTCTTTTTATTACAATAGCTACATTTCTTGTCTCAATACACAATCAATAGATATCAATGCATATACAAAAGACAACAATATTCCATTACGACACTATCGTCGCTTGTCGTAAGAGATCCATCCTACTATCAAAATGCGTTGTGAGAGAAAGGGTATCATCAGAGCACTTTACCTCTAACCACGAGCCTTATGGATCCCCATGCACCTCTCCAACACAAGAGTGGCCCTACCCTTTACGAGAAGGAAGATGCGAGCAATCAATAAGGAGAGAGAATCCCATGTGTAGAATACTTACCTAGAAATAGTAAACTTAGGACATGGTAGCAATATGAAACATCCTATAATCATATAAATAATGAAAATTTTCTTTTGATTTGGCCAAAATACTTAGGATCACATAAGGCACTCCCTACTGAAATCGACACGTGCTAGAACATGAAATAATTCCAGTGAACAAACATAAGGATATTCCTTGGATCTACATATCCCTACGGTATCCCGTAAGCACACAACATGTGTGACATACTTCACTTAGGTTATATAACCCCTATAACAAGTCATGAACGACATACTTCCCCCTATACAAGTCACTCCCTAGTCCCATAACTTATTTCTCGCTCTCAACTTTACCCTTTTACCCACTAGCAACTTACAACAAGATATCTCTATCTCCGAAAACAACATGGGAAAACCAAAACTTAGAACTTAATAACACAATATTCCTGAATGTCACATCCCACCCGTTCACATTAATGCTATAAAATCATAATCCTAGTTTTTATTCCCCAAACAATACAAACAAACCAAAATTAGCATGTGTATAATCGCAACTTCCTTAGGTGTCCCATACCACCCAAGGAAGACATTATTACAAGAATCCTAACCATAGTTTATTATCACTCTCAAGGACTTTCATTTGTTCATAATAGTCTTCAATATTTTATTATCTATTTTTACGCATTTCACATCTCACAATATTTCTTATAAGGTTATAATTGATACAAAATAATCTACTACCAATTTGACGTGTTAAAACAAAGAGGAATGAATAATACTATATTATTTCTAATTATGTCATAAATTACGTGATTTAAGTCATGCACATTTCATATTGGTCGAGATATAGCATTATGATAATTCTTCATATGTGATACACGTACTTATAGTTTCCACAATTGATCTAGGTTATATGTCTTGTTTGACATCTTCATTCGACCCTCAAATCCTAACATAAAAACTTATATTTATCCTCATGGTGTGGTTTGTAATTCTCTATGGATATCTTCACATAAGATCTAGTCTTATTATTGTACTTGTTATCTTATTCTTATTTGGAGTCTCCATCTTAAAAATTATTAATCCATGACCCCTTTAGGCCGTGTTGACTCATCATATGACAATTTTCTATGTATTTAAATTTATAACAAACCAATAGAATCATTTTGCATAAAGAGCAAAATATATGTTTTAAACCATACTTCATAATGAATTTAATAACCATTTAATATCTTGGTTAATATTACTAGCTAAACCCAATTGACCCCTAGTTCCATAATCACCCTATAAAATTATTAGGTAGAACAAACTATATTCACTTTCTAAATCATTACCTTCCTTTTGTTAGGATTGTGGAGCTGAATTGCTTCACAGTTAGCATGATTTACACCTTGCTAGTTTACTTAGTAACCGAAGCCGGTCAGAGGGTAACCGACGCGCCGAGGGTAATCGGGCCCGTTAGGGTAACCGGCATCGGTCGGCATCGGGGTAACCGGTGCCGATCATGGTAATCGATGCGATCAGGTGCCATAGAACTGCACCGGTTACCTATGTGTGAAAGTTTATATTTAACTCATGGGAATTTAATCTAGCTTTTGTTTTAAATCTGATTTAAAGGTTGTAAATGCATAGCTAAGGTGCCCTAAGTTTGTCTAAGCTTATATAAGATAGAAAACTAGGGTTAGAATATAAGGAATAAGAAAAGAGAATAATTGAGCTATTCTTGGTTGAAAGGATGATGAAGAAGAAGAAGAAAAAAAGATGATTGCATGAAGGCATGAGCTTTCATGGAGAGAAGTTGAACAGAAGGAAAGTGTAGGTACACTTTGTTGGTGAGAAGATGGTATTATCTTCTACTGTATTTACTTTGTATTATTTAGTCTCATGTAATGGCTTGCATAGTATGCAAAGCACTTAGTGTTTCTTCTTGTTAGATCCACAGGTTGTTGTGAGATCTTGTTATTGCTCATTCTTGTAGATCCACATGTTGTGAGATCTTGTATTACAGATCCATGAGATCATGATGTATTGTTGATCCATAGGAATATAGTATTATAGAAGAAGTTGTCTTCATGTTTGCACATGTTGATGCAATGATGGAGGAGAAACTTACTTCTTGGTGCATGGTTACAATTGCACATTGGTAGACCCTTTTAGAGGTCTTGTTTGCAGATTCACAATATAATGAGAGCTTGGTTACATAGTGGTAGATGCAGGGTAGCTTCAGGTATGTGAGATCTGGTGGTGTTTCAAAGGCACGGTTGTAGTGCACTCAGGTAGATCCAGTTAGAGATCTGGAGGAGACACAGGTGGTGGTATGGAGGAACGATTTAGTGTACTCAGGAAAATCTGGTTGGAGATCTGGAGGAAGAGATACATGTACTCTTGTGCAGAAGAGTTGGTTTGTAATCTTGTTATATTATATATATGAGATCTCTATCTTTGGTGGATGTAGCCCACATTGGGTGAACCACAATACATGTTGTGTTATGTGTGTGTACTTTTGTGTGATTTGGATTATTCTTGTTTATACTTCCACTGCTTTGTATATTTTATGGGGATTGTTAGATCCGTATTTGCATGTTTTGGATTTGATATTCTATAGTTGCAAATGTTTCCGCATAGACCCATCCCCAACACCTTTTTACATTCCTTTTGTTTTTTCCGTTTAAGGAATGAGTCGCATTGTTGACTCTTCTTATTTAAACCTATATTCTTAGGCCAATTTGGTCAAGTGGATTCACCTTATTGTTTAACTAACCCGAGATAGTATTTTGGTAATTTAATTATCATGTTTATGCTAAGTTTTTATACATATGAATTTAGGGGAGGGATTTGAATAGAGTATTCTCCTCTAAGGCTCGAATGCCCTACCATTCTACCACTACCTCTACCATGTGCACTAATAACCATTTGTTTTCTAATATAAATCATTATGTTATTGGTTACTAGTCCGACACATGATCTAAAGTTTATGATCAAGGTTTCAAAATAACCCTCTACCACATACAAGTGTTAAGACTAGCTATAAATTATTTATACCAACATTTTACAAAGCTAAATAAAGAAAGGGAGTGAAACTTTGGGTTATGTGGATCTCTCTCGTCCTTCTTTAGAAATATGTTATGTTAGAAAAACTAGAACTATGATGTGTGTGTCCTATCTGTACTTCATCTTCCGATGTTTATCCCCTCTTAATTCAACTTCATTCTTATGTTAAACCTTTATTTAATCTCTATGAATTTACTCTTTTCACCCTAGATGATTTTTTTATTATTTCCTTCCTTTTTATAAACCTTGCCCGAGCTCCTTACTATAAGAGTATCCCTCTTTTTATAAGATCTTAAAGGCTATCATTAGCTATTTTGACCCGATTTTCTATTTCCCTTTGCCATCTAAAATTCGATGCCTAATTAAACGCCTTAACACCTCTGTTAATTATCATGCATTTTCTATAATTTCTCGTGCAAATATTTTTAACTGTTTCCATTATATTTAACCACGACCTAGTCATGAGATCACATTATGTGTTTTAATTTATTTATTTATATATTTTTTTCGGTGTGGGCCACACCAACTAGGGTGGTAATAGAGGATTCCACCTTTTAAGAAATGTTTGATCAACTTACTATGGTAATCCATCCTGGTCACAAAAGGGTCGTATTGAAACAAAGCTCACAAAAATGGCTACATCTAGGTCGCGATCATTCCCTCATGGCCTCCACGTAAAAATACCACATGTAGGGTATTACAAGTGATTTATATGTTTAAGTTAAGATGCATCACTTACCTTTTTGTCCACATATATGCTTTTTCGCTTGACAACAAATGACTCACAAGCAAGTTGATATGGTGGCTTGGCGAGCTGGTTGCTTAATGATATGCACGAGTTACTCATGTGTGGATCTCAACGAGATCGCTAGATAGTTGAAGATTTTTGAAGCGTTTGGATCGGTGTTGGCTTGATGATCTCAATGCCTCATAACCAATCTCAAAACTAGTGGGAGTAATCCCACATGCACTATGAAAGCGTTAGAATAGGTAGATATATACAAAACTTTGAATGTTACTAATTTCCTAGGAAGGAAATAGTTCTATCACGTGAGTTGCGAATGTTGAATGATATGAGCTCAATTGTATAGAGTTTGAGCATTGTGTGCTTGGCTCGGCCAAAGAATTATAGGTGAGTTTGACCTATATAGTGATGTAAGGAACATTGTGTTGGCATACAATGTAACTTGGTGATTAAATCAACTCAGATGCAACTCGATGAGTTGGTTGTAATGCAACCCAACTAGAATCATGCAAAAGAGTTCCCCAAACCCTTTTAAGGTTAATTAACTTATAAGCAACATGAGATACCACACCATAATTACAAGTGTCATTATCATGGAGCGAAAATTCTCCACTCATCAAACCACACAAATACGATGTCACAATCCTTGCCACAACGAGAGTGTGTTTCTCTCTTAATCAATTTTTGCAATGCAGTAAAACCAAACTTGTTGCACAAAGTGACAAATAACCAAAAAAATGTGAAAACATATGGAAGGGTAAACTAGGTTTTCAGCTATCGGTTATATCCGATTTCTATGCAATGAACTACATAGTTTGATTCTCTCTTTCAGTACCCATTACTACATCTTATCTTCTCTCCCCGATGATACCCTTTCTCATGATCTAAGAAAACCTACACACAAGAAACCAACAAACCCAGTGCATTAAATGTTTGAATTGATTAAATCAATTGAAATAATAATATTGCATACATATATAAAATAACATACTTAAGCAATATTTGTATTTTGCATAACATAATAATCTACTGATTAATTAATATTTGATAATAATTGTTCTCAGACATGTCATACTGTAAATAAATTAAATCTAAGTAGTAATAATATTTTGTGTCAAATGTGGCCACTGTAACCTAGTTCTCAAAATATCTCTAAACTAATAAATGCATAGTTTAAGGATGTGACATCTTTCCCCTCTAAGAGGAAGCATTTTCCCGATGATTATTCATACAATCAAAATAAATCAACTATGAAAAAAATGTGGGTACGCTCTATGGACTTCATTATAGTCCTCCCAGGTACCACTCTCCTCTAAATAGTGGTCCCACTAGAACTTTCACTGAGATACTTCCATGTTTCAAAAGTGAACCTTGTGAACCTCAAACACTTGTAACGACTCAACCTAAAGTACTCCCGGATCTACCACTTGTAGATATTTCCAATCAATAACATGAGACTCATCAGAATGATATCATTTCAATAAATATTCAGAAAAAAATTGTACAATCAAGATAGAGTTGGAGGTAATGCAAGTCTATAAGCCACTGGGTCAATCACTTAGAGAACATTAAATGGTCTAACATAGTAATGTACTAGTTTGGAAGACTTCCCAAACTTAATGGAACTCTTTTTTGTTCTAACTCTCATAAAAACCGTATCACCCACTATGAACTCTCTGACATTTTATTTCTTATCCGCATAACTCTTCTACATGTTTGTAACCTCAAATAAGTGTTTCCTAATCCACTTTACCTGCTCTTCCATGTCATTAAGTATGTACAGCCGTATAACCACCCTATCCTCAACACGATCCCATTTGATAGATGTGCAACATTATATTTCGTATACAACCTCAAAAGGAGCCATACCTAATGTCAAATGATGTGAGTTATTGTAAGAAACTCAACTAATATCAAGTAATATTCTCATTTGTACTATTGATCCATACAATACATCATAAACATGTCTTCTAGAACTTGGTTCACCCTTCTGTTTAACCATATGTCTCCCGATGATAAGCACTACTAAAATTCAATTTTGTTCCCAGGAAAAATGTAAGGATTTTCAAAACCTTGATGTCATACTAGTATCTCAATTAGAGATAATCTTCTCTGGTACTCCATGTAAATGAAAATTTTCCTGAACAAATATTTTCACCAAAACTGGTGCATCATATTTTAATTTCCCAAAATGAAATGGGATACTTTGGCAAGTTTATCCAAAACCACCAATATAACGTCATGTTTTTCTTTGACATTGGAAGTCCTTAAATAAAATTCATACTTATAACCTATCATTTCCATTCGGAGGCCCATGTGAGTATAAAAACCCAACTAGATGAACGTGCTCATACTCACTCGACACTCTAAACATTTTGAAACAAAATTTGTGACATCCTTTTTAATTCCCAACCAAAAATACAACCATTTGAGGTCATCCATCATCTTCGTCACACCCGAGTGACCTGAATAAGGAACATTGTGTGCCTCCTCTAATACTACGGTCCTCAAACACTTAAGGCTAGATACATATATTATGTTGTGGAATCTAATAAGTCTATCTCTATCAAACTGCTAACCTTGATATTTATGATCCTGGATTTTAGTCTCCAACATATATTTGACCTTATCATAAAAAGTATATGAAGATACCTTACTCGATTTTTTTTTCTCAAAGTGGTCCTCATTAAGGCCATGACCATTATATGTCATCTTCTACTAATGAAACCCACAAGTCAATTTTCCTTTCCATTTATATAACTTATATCAAAATCATATTCACTCAAAAATTACAACCAACGCCTTTTTTGTGAGTTAAAGTTAGGTTGAGTGAAGATATGTTGCAATCCTGAAGGATCTATCTTAAGCACAAAAGGATTTCCCAAAAAGGTAATATATTTGCATCTACAAATCATGTACTATGGATGCAAGCCCAAGATCATGTGGAGTATAATTTAACTCCCCTTGCCTTATCTTTCATGAATCATAATCCATTACCTACTTTTCCTACATTAAAACTCCTCCAAATCCCTCACCTAATGCATCTGCGCAACTATCGTAAATTCTATGTTAGCATCTCGTAACTTTTAAAACTAGTGTGGTAGTCAAATTTTCCTTAAGGATTTGGAAGGATGTCTCACACTTTTCTATCCATAAAAACTTCTTTCCTTTCTTTTGTAGTGAGGTAATAGGACTGTCAATCTTTGAAAATCCCTCCACAAATTTCATGTGATAACTTCGTAAGTCTCATAAGCTGCGTACCTTGTGCACATCGCTAGGTGTAGGCCATTCCATGGTAGCCTTTATCTTGTATGGATCAAATAAAACTATTTCAAATGATATAATATGACCTAGACAATGCACTTTTATTTAGAAAAAGAATATTTTTAAAACTTCCCATGACCATTTTTAATACTAAGTGCAAATGATGTATGTGCTCTTGTTTTTCCATGAATAGATCAACATATCATCCAAAAAGATTAACACAAATCCATGAACACACTATTCATCAAATTCATAAAAGTTGTTGGTGCATTCGTGAGTCCAAAAGGAAGTATTATGAACTTGTAATGGTCATACCTCGTGTGAAAAGTTATCTTAAATATGTCACTTTCCTTGATCCTCAACTGATGGTTACTTGATTTAAATCAATCTTGGAAAACATTTCCACTCCTAATATTTTATCAAAAAGATCAATAATGTGTGGAAAAGGATACCAATTCTTAATTGGTTCCTAGTTCAAGATCCTATAATCAATGCAAATTCTACGGGTCCCATCCTTTTTTTTCATGAAAATATCCGGCATTCAACATGTTATTTCCTCAACACTATAAATTCATATGATTATTAAGGTTATGAAGTGGAGTGCATAAGCTTAAAATTTCATTTGTTAGGTCTTAATAAATAAGTTAGGCCAACTGAATTAGGATGAAAGGGTGTGTCCTAATTAGGATGAACGGGTGCGACCCTTCATATTTATGTATATAAATATGGGTGGGTGTGATATTCCTAAGGACATTGCATATCGTAACATTGTATCTACATGCCCCCACACCCATGCATGCATGCACACACATACACAAAACACACCCACCCACCCACATGCACGCACACCCCCCCACACCCCCCACACACACGCGCGCACACACACACACACACACACACACACACACACACACACACACACACACACACACACACACACACACACACACACACACACACACACACACACACACACATGTGCACACACACAAACACACATACACATTTGAATGCTACTAATTTTATAACAAGGCAATAGTTCTATCGTGCGAGTAGTGCTTGTTGAATGATATGAGCTCGGTTGTATAAAGATTAAGTGTTGTGTGTGTTTGGCTCGAATAAAGCATTATAGTGAGCCCAATCTAAATAATGATGAAAGGAACATTGTTTTGGCATACAATGAAACTTGGTGATTGACTCAACTCGGATGTAACTCGACGAGCTAGCTACAATGTAACTTAGCTAGAATGATGCAAAATAGTTATAAAATGAACAAAATATCATTGGGGTTATAATCCCCCAAACCATTTTAATCAACATTGACTATTATTCATAACGTTTAATTAACTTATAAAAAACACTAGAGACCACATTGTAATTACAAGCATGTCATTATCATGGAGTGATAATGAACCACTCATAAAAACACACATATGCGACATTGTGCTCCTTACCACAATGGGAGTGCATTGCTCTCTTAAGAAATTATTTCAATGCAATAAAACCAATCCCGCCACACAAAGTGACAAATAATCAAACAAAGGTGAAAACATATGGAAGGGAAAACTAGGTCTTAAACTATGGTTTAGCTCCGATTTCTGTTCATTGAACTAAAAATATGATTCTCTCTTTCAGTACCCATGATTGCATCTCATATTCTCTTCCTGATGATAGCCTTTCTCATGATCTGAGAACACCTGCACACTAGTAACCAACAATACCCAATGCATTAAATGTTCAATATAATTACATCCATTGAAATAATCATAACATATATATATTATAATAGTAAGTAATATTTTTACTCTACATAACATAATCATCTACTAATTAACAAATATTTGATAATAATTGTTTTTAGACATGCCATAATGCAAATAAAGAAAATCTAAGAAGTAATAATATGGTATGTCAAATGTGGCCACTGCCACCTAGTTCTCGAGAATATCTCTAATATAATAAATACATAGCTTATGGACATTGAAGTACATATGTATAGAACATGGTGGGAAATACAGATATGTACATAACATGGTTGTCACTCTTATGTGAACATAAGTTGACTCGGTATTGACCTTGAGTCTCTTCACTCTTATCTTTGTATTATAAATCTTGTAACTTAATAAAACAAAATATTCTCTATCTTACCCTAGAATTACAATAGTAAATGAAATTAAAAACTATAATTAGCTAGGTTTTTAACCATTGTCTACTAATTACGCCCTTTAGAAACAAACAATACTAAAAAACAACAAAAACATAATTTTAAACAATTTTTATAAAATGAAAACTAGTGCTTGATGAAAAATACTAGTTCCAATAATGATGAAAGCTCTAATAATTGATTCATCTCTCTAGATTGCATGTGAATTCTTGATACATTCTATATCAAATGTTAATATTATTTTTACTAAATGAACTATAATACATGTATATTTATAAATAAATTGGATTCAAATTAGGACACGGATGGATTCTAACCAATATGAAGTGATTAAAAAGAATGGGAAAGAAAATTGAGTGCACTCTTGACCAAAATGGGCCACACAAGGGCCCAAAGGCATGAGTAAACCTATGATTACTACTCATACTCCAAATATAGAACCCAAAACAAAACAACAAAAAGGAAAAATGAAAAGATAGCTACAAGGGTGTGAGAAAAGTTATGGAGACATTAAGAAAATAACAACAAATGGTGGTGGTAATAAGAATTTGAAAAAGTGAAGTTTTAGAACTAACAAATGTCATGGGGACTTTTTTAGGCATATTCATGCATGCATATCTCGTATCAACCCTAATTAATATTAATCAATATATAATTTGTTGATAAGATAAACATAGAGCAACAATATATATATATATATATATATATATATATATATATATATATATATATATGAATGAATGTTTCGTATCAAATATTCATTCATATAAATACAAAAACCATGTCAAGGAAGAGATACGAGATATTGAAGGTGAAATAGGGATACGAGTCTTAGATGATACAAGTAAACTTTAGACTCGTCGTCCCGGTGATCTGGGATAGAAAAAAATCCTGAACTGGAGGAACCTTTCATTGTCTCATTAGACTCTCTCGGGTCAAAACCATACAGTACGGTCAAGACCATACAACACAAACCAACCTTGATGTAAAATTTTGGACCTGTGCACATTCAAAATTTGAAAACTTCAGTGTTTCTCTATTTCTCTCTTTGTCACCTTTTAGAATCTTCAGTGTCACATCAAACTCTAGATTTTACACTTGTACTTGAAAAATAACCCTCTTTACCCTGTAATACAATTAAACACACGTTAGATATAAAATATATGCAAATTATGGAGTCAAACTAACCTCAATGGTCACCCCATATGTGAATCACCTAGTGCCGCACTATATTTCAGACTCCGTGTATTTCTCCTAGTGCTATGTATTGTTGTGCATGTAACTAATCCATTTCCTTAGTGTATCCCTCGTGTTTTCACACCGATAGTGGGATAAGATACTTCATCCCATTCAAACCCTTGTGTGTTGATGAAAGAAATCATAATTATGCCCTCCTAGGGTATGTATGTAGTATGCTACAATACTCCTTCAAATTTGTATCGTGGTAGATAGATAGATGCTTGCTAGATCGTAAATGCTTAAGATAGACTTAAATATATGAGTTTATTGCTTTGATATTAAGACCTTAGTGGCAAGAAATGCCAACCCAAAAGATACAAAAAGAAAGATAAAAGAGGGACAAATGGGCCCATAAAGATACAATAATTGGAAAATAAAGGGGGCCAAGACCGTACAATGGGTTCAAGACCATATGTACGGTCCTAACCCTATTATACTTGTTCTAACCCAAGGTCAAACAATAGTAAATAAAGAAAACGAGGAGCCATAGATCTTTGTATAAAATATTTCAAGTTTAGTCAAAGTAAGGAAATAACAATAGACTAAGTCTAATTAAGCAATAAAAAGAAAACCTGTAAGGGATTGATGCCACTAAGCCCTTGTCTCATTGTTCAAAACTCTTGTACATATAACTATAACAAATACATGATGTAATAATGGTTTTATGCAATTTTAGTGTCTACATTTTCCCCATGTATGCTAGTGAATGAAATTTACTAGTGTAAAGGATAAGAAGAGAACATACCGAAAGAGTGTTGAAGAAAGAACCAATAGGAGTGTACCCAGAGAATATAATAATGCGTGGAGAAATCCATGGGACAATGATTGACTCATGCGTGGAGAAATCCATGGGACAATGATTGACTCATGCGTGGAGAAATCCATGGGACAATGATTGACTCATTTAGAGATAAGGGAAAATCATGTCGTAAGCAGCGAGGGAGCATATTTAGCTACGTGAAAAGAAATTTTTGGAGACATATGAACTTGCATTTGGAATATTTGTGATGTTGGGGGCAATCAAATCCAAAACACATTATTTTTTTAAAGTGTGAATGTGGGAATTGGGTGTCCCAACACCAAGGGAAGAGCATCACCATAACGCTTCCCAAAATGAGACCACACAACTACAGACAAATCTAGGTCATATTTTATTGTGAGAACCCACACAAAGGTATTAGGGAATGATGTATCATTTCTCCACCGTATAATGCATGGGTGTATAAGTTAGAAACTATGAAAATTTTACCCGTGTGTATATCCAAATGTATTTGTTTTTTCCCTCTATGATTTTAAGGCACAATGACGTTGTGGTGCTTGTGGCTGGGTTGTGTATGATGTATGTTTTTGATTGAATTGTGATTTATCATATCATGATATTAGGTTGAAATTGTATGATTGGGAAAACATATTTTCCATTGTATGGTTGTTTTGCATATAGGTTTTCTTTGAGAATCAAAGATAGTGCGAGATGGTCTTGTATGACCAAACAAGTTCGTGTTATATTCATCAAATTGAGTGATAAAGATGTGGATGACCCCATGTAGTCGGCCCTATATTCCCCCTTTCAAAGAAAGGGAGATGGAGAAACCATGTCACTTGAGTCGAAAGAATATAAGATGGAATTTGTGTAGATGTAAGGGGCATTGGGAGATAATATTGGATGAGTTGAGTGTATATTAGTGTGAAAGATTTGCTACGATTGATACGAGGAGAAATAAATTTATATAAAGAGGATGTATCCTATAGATGAGAGAACATAGACACATGCTTCTCATAGTGTGTGGGATATATTAAAATGATGATGTGGCGTGGGAGTACTAAAGATCATAAAGATAACACCATATATAGCGTGTGAAATGGGGTAATGGGTCCCCAAATATGGGTTGTTTTGTGATAGAGATATTTATTAGGAGTTGAACCTTAGTCAAACTGATGGGCATAACTTGTTATCAAATATATTTTACTATATAGAGTAAAATAGAAAGGTTGAAAGTTACTTTTCATTTGTAATTACATGATTGAGAAGGGTGCTATGAGACAAAGAAGATGTCAAAGTCTAGGGAGGGATTCACACGCTTTGAGAGGGTGATTAATGTCATTAAAAAACACATGAAAAATGAGCTAGTAAGTGCATTTAATGTGTCACATCCCAAAATTTCAATATGGGTTGTCGTTAGGGTAAGTCGCAAACGATGCAAAATTTACAAAGGTGGGGGGAGTGAACCATGTTGCATAGCTGAGTATGCAACTACCCACACACATACATACCATGGAAAGGATATACATGCATTTGTGTAATTGCATGCACAACCGCATAACAATGCTCATTGTAGTCACAAAATCATGCACTTTAGACATTTATTTATCTCGGTCTCATACTACTATTTAGAAGGTTCTTGAGGGATGAAAGTAATAATTAACCCATTTCCTTTAGCCACTTTATTTTATTTTATTTTGTCATTACGAACCTCTTGCACCCATATGCTCACTCATCTCCTATCATCCCGCATCATTTTAGCCTCGACTGGGGTGCCCATATTAGTATTGGGGCACCCGTGGGTGCCCTGGTCCCACCGGAGGCACCCCGGTCCTTCTAGAGATTTCCCGCCACTTTTTGGGATTTTTCTATCCGTTTGAAATCTTTATATTTCTTGTGGTCATCCTTTTCGGGGTTAATTATGAAATTAGAGAAAGATAACCCTATAAATATAAAGTTATGAGACCAAAATGAGGGACCTAACATCATTACTACTATCAATACATCTAGAGTTGCATCCATCTGCTACATTGGATATCACTTGCATCCACATAGCTCCATAATCAAAGCACAAGGCTAGACATCTGCATCACACTTCATAGGGGGAGGGGTTATATTATATTTCATGCACACATTCTATTACATTTTATACACATAGTTATTGCTCTCTACTTCACAAAGTGCGACTGACATAAGAGCAACCTAGGGCATGTTCACACACACTTGCACATAGAACTACATCAGGTCTGAGATGTAGTGTAATGCTCAGTTAGTAAGTCCACCATTGTGGCAGTGAGGTAAGTCCGACCTCTTCATATGCATTTTTATTTTTAGGGTTTGATGCTTGTTTTGGGGTCTTGCAGTCTATCTTCCATGTCGAGTTATTGGCGACATTCGACATAGGACAATAAAGTTGATGTGATAAAATACGAGGGTTTCGGATCCCCTTTTGGCCCTATAAATATCAGATTCGAGAGATTTTGCGCAGACTAGGGTGCCCAGATTGTAGACCTGAGCACTGCAAGCACCCTGAGCCTCCTCCAGCGCTCCAAATGAATCCTCCAGCTCCGTCCTTTTTGGGACTTCTTCATAGTCGTTCCTACTCCTGATTTAGCTAGTCATCTTTACGACACTATCCGATAGGCATCTCATTATCAACTGAGTTCTTTCCTTTTCCTTCTTACACATTAGGGTTAGCATTTCCTTTTACATAATTATTTAGTTTATTTACATACTCCTTTACTACATTTATTTACTTCATCAGTAGCTATTCATATCTTAGATTAATCATCCCCCACTTAGTTAATATTAGTTAATCATTCATTACCCTGTTTATAAAGTGCTTAGCATTTACACATATTCCTATTTTTCTTTGATGATTTTATGTAATTTCTTGGCTCAGTATGATGAATAAGATGCTTTGAGATATGATTGTTTAACTTATCCGACTTATGATACGATTGTAAAATGATTGACTTGGTCGATTTCATTAGAACAATCACCACCTTGTTCATGCATTGAATGAATTCATATTTATTACAATATTATACCAAGATGGCCTTATGATGAATAAGATACTTGGTTGATCATCAGTAAGAAATTAGTTCCTTTCGTTACTCGTTATGGATATATATCTAGGTTCCTCGATGATGGTTGCTTATTATTAATGTCTTGGGTTTGGTAGATAAAGCGAGTTATTTAACTATTGATGATGGTATAAGTTTTAAAAATGGGCAATTTATATATGGCTTCTTAGTAAGGTGATTATAATGGTCTAGACCATATTATTGGCTTCTAATTAGCAAATGATGATAGGGTTTGTCCCTATTCATTGCAATTAAAGGGTTATATAAATAATGCTCGACCCTATGGGATAATTGATGCATGTTTAATTATATCTCATCACCATACTTGGAATGACATTCTTTTTTGGTGCATGAGGTAAGGTTATTTGATAAGGTATATAAATTTACCATCCAAAAATAATAATAAAATTAATCGTAGAATGATTTTAAGTAAATCATGCATAGAGGAGTGGATTTAAGTGGAGTATAACACTTGAATATTTGATCATCTCCGCCAATTTCAGAGGGAAAATGGAATGGCGGTGGAGAGGAAAATAAATGCAGACTGAAGAAAATTAAATGCACTTAAATAAGCGGGTAGATTTTGGGAAAGATGAAGCTTCTTGAAGAAGCTATTCCTGCATGAAAAATTCAAGTTTATTTCATGTTCTAGTTTTTTTTATGAGTTGGTTCTGTCGAAGCCATGCAAAAAGGAAATCAAACTTCAGCTTCTTCTATGAAATTTACATGTAGAAGTTTAGCCGAGCTATTGTGGGTTTCCTTTATTAATAGATAAGTCCATTTTTATTTAAGAGCTTATTAAAATTGCTTAAATAGAGTGAAGAATGATAATGATGCATGGTGGAGGTCTTCAATCTTGTTGGAGTAGATTATCATCAAGAAAGGCTTAAAAATTATCGCATGGTTATGTGCTTCCCTACTTTGCTATTTTCTTGTAACTTAATGGAATGTTCTCTGATTGTTTAAAATATATTTTGCATTTGGTAATAGAACTTACCCTCTTCTATTTGTGTAAATATGGAAAAATACCGATTTGGGTATTCCCGCTACTCTGGGTACACAAATTTATAATGGATTTTTTAAAGTCTTCCTATATATATATATATATATATATATAATATATATATATATAGCCATAAGAGTCAAAACATTGAATTCTATTGGTTGGTGTAAATTTAAGAAGGGATTTGATTACTATTTTACTTGTTCGATGAAGTGGTGGGTGATGGGTGTGATCTGGTTCTTGCGCAATGCATTACCCGAGCATGTAGGTTCTAGGTTCTTACTATGAAAAGAGATTTCTAGCTCGAGTCACCGGATGATTATGCGTTTATATATTTATATCTTTGTCTCCTCATGTTGACGAATCACCCAATCACGTTGTTTAGTTAAAATAAATGGGTTGATAAAACCCTAGGTTTTGCAACCCAAGACCCATAGTTTGAACATGGTGGGCTCTCATAATTTTTTGGATTATGGCCGACTTATGGATTGCTTTCCTTCGGGTTATTTCCCCCACCAATTTTTGATGACTCTTGTCCTACACATCGAAAAGTGTAGATTTATGGTAGGATTTATGATTTAAAAAGCGTATGTGCTTAATTATGGTGAGCGGTCCGATCTAAATAAGTCACTTGTTGTTGTTGTAGAGACTTATCACAGCTAGGAAATGGTATGGAGTTGTCTGGTTGCATTATATAACCTCAAACAAATGTTGGTTTCATTATGATTACGATAGTAGTTATAAATAAAATTGGTTAAGGATACTAGTAAATGTATTTTAGGGATGCCAGGTGTAAATAAGCCTACTAAACAATGTTGGGATATTATTTATTAGGAAAGTGACTATGAATCCTTGCTTGATAGCTATTGAAACACTAAATTGGCAAGAGTTGTGAGAATAATATGATCACAATTTCTTTGAGAAGTCGAAATTGAGATTATTAAAACTATTGAATATTTTGGTGATTATATTTGATGACTTGCTCAAAATTCCTGAAAGTTGAAAATGAGTGGGAAGTAAACTTAATATTTCCTCCTTAAAGTATTTCCTAGTAAATATGTAAAGGGGTTAGTAAGATTAGATAAATTAAACTCAAATTATTAGTAAGGAAAATAGTTGATGTACTCGAGCTTAGAATACAATATCCTCTGAGATGAGTTAAAATTGAATGTTTTTAAATATAAGCTAGCTAGAAAGGGTACTTGTTTATTGTTTCTTGAACATTATGCATTATGCTTGATCAAAAACATATACTTGATGGAATATATTTAATTAAGACAATTAATATTCCATTTCCTTGTATTTAAATAGTTAGATATGGAATCATATTTCCATGCCGCTTTGTAATTAGTTGACCATGTTAACATTTTTTAAATTGCAGGATAAAAGGATCATCGAGTTGGTAATGCAGGAATGGTTGAATTGCTTTGATTTTCTGTGGTGATGAATGAAATGAATGTAATGTCAATTAAAACAAAGAAAGGATTCCTTATGAATTATAAAAGGCTATTGAGCTTAATATAATTAAATCTCTTATTAACCTCTCCTTGTCTATGTATATTTAACTAAAATTAACTAAAATAGGTAAAGTAAAGGATAGTTAATATAACTCTAGGAGGACATATAAATGCAATAAGTAAATGCACTAAGACAATATGCAAATGAGATAAATAAATAAAACTAATGAAATTAAAAACCTAATGTGCAAAAAGGGAAAGGAAAGAACGCAATTGAATGATGGATTCTTGTTGAATGTGTCCCAATGATGAACAATAAATTAGAAAGAAAAAAAATGTGCGGGGACTTTGAAAAGAATGAAGTTGGAGGATTTAACTCGACTCGGAGCACTTGGAGGGGGTCAAGGTTGGCCGCACTCTAGTCTCGCAATATGGGAACCCCGGTCTATGAAAAGCTCTCGTACATGGTATTTACAAGGTCATAAGGTGATATAAAACCCTAACTTCCTATCGTATTCGCTACCTAGCCCATGCGAGATGTCACCGATATGAAATAAAGACTGCGCAAAATACCAAGAAGAATTATCAAAACCAAAAAAAGAAAGATGTAAATGAATGACTCGGACTTAACTCATCTGCCACAATAGTGGGCTTACCAAATTAGTGATGCACTACATTTTGGACCCGGATGTAGTTCTAGTGAGTGTGTGCATTTCGTGCCCTAGGTGCTCTTGTGTTAGTCGCACTTTGTGAAATAACGAGTAATAGCTAAATGTAGAAAATGTAATAGAATGTGTGTATGGAATAGAATAGAATCCCTCACCCTATGAAGTGTGATGCAGATGTCCTAGCTTGTGCCTTGATGATGGAGCTATGTGGATGCCAATACAATAGATGGATGCAACTCTAAATGGATTGATAGTAGTAGATGATGCTAGGTCCCTCATTATGGTCTCATAAATTTATATTTATAGGGTTATCTTGGTCTAATTTCATAATTAACCCCGAAAAGGCCAACCAAAAGAAAGATAAAGATGAAAAATGGCTAGAAGAGGCCCAAAAAGTGGCGGAAAAGTGCAAAAGGACGGGTGCCCCCTGTGTAGGACCAGTGTGCCCATGGGTGGTGCCCATGGGTGCTCCATTACTAAATCAGGCACCACACAGTGAGGCTAAAATAATGCGGGATGTATGGAAATGGATAAAATATGGGTGTAATAGGTCACAAATTATGAAATAAAATAAAAAGATGGCCAAAGGACGGGGTTAATTAGTACTTTCTTCACTCAAGAACCTTCTAAATAATAGTATGAGACTGGGATGAATAAATGTCTAAAGTGCATGATTTTGTGACTACATTTCCCCCACTTTATGTTGGTGAGCGGAAAGCTTGGTAACATAAAGTAGATAGAGATGCATACTTGATGTCCATGAAGAGTGTAGTAGAAACGTGTCGAAGGACTAGAAAAAAGCATGGAATGATAAAAAGATGGAGGAGCGTGGAAACTATAGATGAAAAAATGCGCAAAGAAAAAGTGATGAGAGTGAACCTAGGGTGGAATGCGCATGTGTAATTTCTCGCATAGTGTAGTATACCTGCATAAAAGTGTGATGTGTGTGCTATAGTGTGTTACCACATAGTGTTGTTTTCATCGTTGTTGTTGTTGTTGCCCCCATTTGACTTGCTTGTTTCTCATATGGCCGGACTGCAAGGAGAAAATGATCAAGTAGTCAAATATGTATGTATGTAAGTGTAAAAATGCTATGTAAAAGATGAATGTGTATGAGAAATACATAAATGTAAATGGAAAATGTAAATGTAAATGGAACATGTGCACCTAATCCATGTTGAGAAAGAGTGTAGAAGGATATCTTGTCTTGCACATTTTTGGGTGATCTCACACCACAGTTTGAAGGAGTGTAGGGAGGAAATTCTCTATTTCCTCCAAGATCTAACTATTTCCTTGAACTATGTGTAGAGATCTCTATATTATCCTAGTTTTTTTCGGTGATTCGATGCCACTTTGGATGAAGTAGTATAGGGAGGAACACCCACTGTAACCTCTAAGCCTCAGAATCGCTTCCGAGAAATACTAATGATACCATGTCCTATAAAATCTGCTGTGTATGGGGTTTGTAGACTGGTCTAAACCCACTTGTTGTATGTAACCCACAATGCCAAGGGCGGAAAGTGCACTGAATTGAACCGGTGTAAATACATTGTGTTAGTAAAAACCCCCAAATGATGCCCCCTCTTTGGGGGCACATGCAATGTCGCTGATAGGAGACATGCGGCCCCAAAAGAGGGCCAACCACATATATGATGTAATGCTAAAAAGTTCTTGGTAGAAACCAAGGCACACACAAACAAGAAGGCTAGCCAAAAACAAGTGAAAACACACATGCATATAGAAAATAATGTATAAGCTATGCAAACAATGTGTGTAAGCTACCAAGAAAGTAATGTAAACACGTAAAAAGACAAGTAAGATGCAAAAAGTGAGCTACAAACATGGGACATATCTCACGATGTCACAAGACACGCAAGGCCATCATGGCCATAAACAAGAAAACAAGTGTGAACACCAAACATAGGGCAAGGCCCGCAAACAATAGCAAACAAAGGAAGAAAATAGTAGGAAATGTAAGCAAACAAGTATGAAAACCAATATCCCTACATAACAAATGTTGTACATGAAGCACCCGTTAGCACATTAGAGAGATAGTTAGTATGTCAAAAATGTGTATGAGCAAGTAATGTAAAGTTCTAAGTACAAAATGAAACAATAACACTTAGAAGAGATGAATGTGTGGATACCCCCAATGACCAGTGTAGGAAGGGTAGAAGGCGAACATCCATGCCACAAGTAAGAGACCTGTATCTGTGATCATAACTAGAAAAAGGCGAATGTGCATGTATGGATGGTATAGATAAATTACATACAAGTAATAAAACTAGCATGTGTAATAAAGTGATCATGAACAACAAAAGTAAGCAAGAATATAAGCAACCATAATATGCAGCATGTTGTGGATAGATGGAATGGTATGAAAATGGAGTGATAGGATCCGTGTTCCCCCTGAGTGGATAGAAGTGTATGCAACAAGGTTCATTTCCCCCTAAACAGTCAAGAATAAACTGTAAATGAGAGTGTGTCATCGGGAAATGATCGAGTAGTTTGTGTATCATGTCTAGCGCACTGTGATAAATGTGTATATGTGTAGTGGTGATGATATGCGACATGTAGAAGAGTTGTGCGTGGACCTTATAGCCTAAGCATATACCATGATGAGATAAAATGTGGAGTGATGATTTAGCCTAAGCATATATCACTATGGATGAGTGATGATTTAGCACTAAGCGTATATCACTATAAAATGTAAGGAGGGTGTGGTGATGTAACCTAAGGTGTAGACCACTAGAAAATGATAGAATAGGTGACGATGTAGCCTAAAGTGTATGTCACTACAAGATGAATAGTAGGGAGTGGTGATGTAACCTAAGGTGTATACCACTACAAAAGGATGGAATAGGTGACGATTTATCCTAAAGCATATGTCACTAAACTAGTAATGTCACATGATGAAAGGTGGAATAGTAAATATGTGATGAGTGTAGGGTCTATTTGATTTGTAAACCCTCGGGAGTCGAGTATGGACCGAGGAACTAAAGTGCATCATCGGGTAGTGAGTGCAATGCGTAGAAGATAATGTAGCATGTGTAATAACAATAATCGACCATGTGATGAGTAGAATATATAAGGATGCAATGTGTAGAATGTGTAAGGTATAATGTATAGAGTGATATGTAATGTATGTAGATAGAATAATATTGTAATTCTAGACTCCTATATGATGAAAGAATAATATGATATGTATAATATGTATGAAGATGCATAGTGTAATATATATGGTATGTAGAAAAAATGGATAATGCAATATGTAGGATAAGTAGTTTTGGATGTAAGACAATAGACAATGGTGTATGCCTAATGATGATTGTCATAATGTGGATGATGTGTGAATACGTCAATGTCAAAATGTTGTAGCAGAATGTAGGGTGAAGGACGTGTAGTGTATGATGAATTGTAATGTATAATTAATATGGTGTAGTGTGTGGGGCTAAATGTAGTAATAATCCTCAACAATCAAGTGTGAACCAAAGCATAAGAGTGTGTCATTGGCTAATGATGCTAGAATGTATGATGAATATGCCAAATGTGAAGATATGAATGTATAATAATGTTAAAGGTGATGATTGTGACTATGCTAAGATTGGATAGGGGGAAGGTGGAGTGTCATTCCCCCCAAGTGTGTGTGGCCAAAAATCATGTAAATTCGTCAAGAAGATCGTCATCCTTAGGGTCAAAGTCATATGGATAAGGATTGGTGACCTCGTAAGCAATAGTGTTGGTTTGATCATACAATGATTCATTAAGGAATATGTTGTATATGCCCATAGCATACTCCTCATCGGTGAATGGAGGGAGTGGGCAATCGTGTGCATACCAACAAGTGAGATTTTGCGAATAGCCAAGAAAATAACTATTGCAAATAAAAACACGACTGAAGGGCATATGAAATGAAATGTTTGTATGACTAGGGTCTAACGTGCCTCCAATATAAGTAAGCCAAGATTCCCCTAGTGTGAGTGGAGAAGAACGAGGGGTTCGTGATAAGTAGACCATAAGATGAAACACTTACAAACCATAAGTAGTAGTAATGGTGATGAAGCCATAGTAGAGATGAGGGTCATAAGTGAAAGGGTGAAGATCCTCAAAAGTGAAACCAAGATGAGCTAGACCATCATGGGAAAAAATAGTGACATCACATGTAGGATCAAATGGAATGTGTTCCCAATATGAGTTATTCATGAAAAGTGTGCAAGTGAATAGTGGGCGTGCTAAGGTAGGTGGTGTATGTGAAGGTGAATGTGATAGAGCGACGTCCATAGATTGGACATGCCCTTGATAAAGAATCATAGTAGTAGTAGTAGCAGGTGGCATAAAATAAACTACATCTATCACACAAATGGTACCATCAAGTGGTGGTAGGTGAGGTAGTTCAGCCATAGGTTGGGGATCATCGGTAGTATTAGTACATGGAATAAGAAGACTAGTATTAGGAGCATAATCACAATAGTGGAATGGGTCATGGTCATGAGGAATAGTATGTTCAATGTCATCATGAAGTAATTTAAAACAATGATGTATAGTAGATGCAATGACTTGCATGGCATGAAGTCATGGTCTGCAGAAAGCGATGCAGCTTATAATATACCGAGAAACCAATGACAAAGAAGACAATGTGGATAGTTTTTGGGCCAACAGTAATAGGCAATGTAATGTGACCAAGACATGGGTAGAAAGAACCATCATAAGCATGCAATGAAATACTAGATGGGATAATGCCACGAATGGAGGGCTAAGGTCAAGGAATGACATGGGACATAGGTTGAGTTTATACCGCTATTAATTAAGGTGCATTTGACACCTACATTTTGAATATGAAAGATGATATGCAAAGGTGGGTCATTGTAAAAGTAGAAAGATCATCTGAGAGGAAAATATGGGAAAGCAATATGCTGATGCTTCATGACAATTTTCAGGTCATTCTAAAGAAGGAATTGCAAGTTACGTTAGTTTTGGTTAAAATGGGTTTTCTAGAGTGAAGATTTGGAGAAACAGTGGACCTTTGATGCTCGTTGTGAGCTGTGTGCTTTGCATGGAGACCTGATCTATTTAGAATAGATTCTTAGGAAAGTTATTAAGGTTTCACAAAAATAATGATGTGTTTTTATTGTCACCTTTTATGAACGATCGTTAAGAAGATAAGTTTCTTTGAAACCCTAGTTAAAACCTAACTCAAAGCGACTTGGAGAAAAAGAGGTATGTTGAGTCTATTTTGATTATTTTTGAAAATTTTATTATTGGATGTTTTAGAGGTATATTTTTTCTTTCTAGAAATATGTATTAGAGCATGTGACTATATGTGGGCCCCACATGAAAAGGGTTGTTTATGAAGAAGTTCAGTTTGGGAAAAGGTGTTCTAAAGGAGTTACAAAATAAATGGAAATTGTTTTTACTATGGGGTTTTTTTATTAATGTCCATGATTATTTCATATCATGGTGGTGCTTCTAAATGGAAAAGTGTATCCTATTTGTGGCGACTAGTCAAAGGGTAGTTTTAGGGTAGTTTAGAAGTTTACAAAGATGGTATTGGTTAAAGGACTTACACTTAGAGTTGGAAGGAGTTATAATATGTTATGGAAAGAAGATTTAGAGGTATCTCCATTTGTATAAGTTTTTCTCTTGATTATGAGATTTGATGAGTCATCTAGGCCATTTTGTGAGGAAGAAGTGTAGACATCAAAATCAAGTCACGCTCCCCTTAGCCCCTTGTTAATCAATCGACTCAAACTAATTCACCTAACCATGGCCCTTTTTCACCCCACACCATATTAATTTAATTACTTTAATTAAATTAATCATTTACCCTCATTATAAATATTATTTAATTATCCTAATTAACTAAATACCTACCCCTCCACCTCACCAAGACACCTCACCCTAAGCCTATTATTAGCAAGTTTCCTTAATCAACTTAAACCTAACTAACAACCCAAAATTAAAGACCTAAACCTCATTCTCAAACACAACGGTCACTCCCACTCATGTCCAGATGAATAGTGAGATCTGGCAACCATTAGAGCCACGATCTCCTATTTTTAGCATGCCTTGGGAATCCCACCTTAACCGACGCCTGGTCACCCATGAATTGATGCCGGCCGTCATCCCGTAACCACCGTCTTTTACCATTAATGCCTTTTTCTTAACTCATTCTCGAGGTCGGAACATTCATACAACCCGAGACACTCTCACATGCAAGCAAGCAGAATGACTTCTCTCTTGCATACATACGACTCAATACCCATCCGAGGCCATCTAACACACATTCCAAACTGTTTGAGATTTGAGTAGAACCAAGCAGAAAGAGCCCAAGCAGTCCATGTAAGAGCTTCTATTTTTACACTTGGTGATTCCTCCACACCCTTCACTTTCATACTAGCACCTCTAAACCCCCTACACTTTCACAGACACCGGTCTCAAGGTAGTTCCTCCCAGCCAAAAGGAAGCTCTCACGGTCAGCTCTGGATCGAGGAGTCAGTATACACGCAACAACCTCCAACCATCTATAACAGGTATTCCTCCTACACCCATTACCTTATCTGTTTCGTCATTACTTCTAAGAAATGCTAAGAAATCAGGTGAAACATTTTGGCACACCCGGTGGGACCCATTCGGGTTCCTTGCATTCTTATTCATTCTTAGGTGAAAAATTGTGTGTTTGTTTCCCTTCTAATAACATTCACATTAAAATTTTCTCCTTGGTAACATTCTCTTCTTTCTACTTGCTCTAAAAGACACATTTCTTTTGGTGTACTTAAAAAAAACCCTTCTTCTTGTTTTCTACATTTTAGTGAAAGAGCATCCCTCTTCCTATTCATCTCTTTTGTCATCGAATATCACACTTTCGATTTGGGCTTAAAACTAATTGCATTGCATTTCTACTTTCTTGCATTAGTGAACATTAATTGAGGGCAACCTATATGCTGGAAGTCATGCCCAGCTGATGGTTGACAAATGAACCATAGAAAGCACTCTCTTCTTCTGAGTCATATCCAAACTACACAAAGAATCTAATTAACACATATTTCTGAAACAAATTCCTTCCTGGGAAATCCTGACAATGATCACACTGATCTTGAGGATTGTCAGTACTCCCAACTCATTTCTTCTGTATGAGTACACCATCAGAAGATGGCCCGCCCCACCATAACATTCCTGAAACCTCACCCTTTAGAATTCCTTCTTCGTAGGAAGCCTTCCTCACCAAAAAAATTCTATTGTTCTGTTCATAATAGTCAGTCCACAAAAATAGCATAAGCTAAACAAACGTAATAGAATAGGCACTCTTAGGAACATTCTTTCTTAGTGTTTCTATTTGATTTGTGTTTTGAGGTGTGAGCTTTTCGTTCTTCATTTTCATTTTTCCTTGCACACTCCTAATCATAGTCGGTGTATTCTGACTTCATCTGAGTGTGCCTGGACCATATCTACATCATTCTCAGACTTCTGGGTTTGATTCTACATCAAATTTTAAATTACAACCACGTTTCTTCATCTCTGTTTCAATTTCACAGTAACCGGCCATGGTTATCCTTAACCGTCATCGGTACCTTTAACCGGCATCGGTTTAACCCAACCGACGTCGGTCTACAGTCTTTTGGATACCTATCCAAAAGACACTATTTCATCTTTCTAGGCTGTTAAAAGCTCCTTTCACCTTCCATACCTTCATTATTCTGATAACATTCACCCTACATATTCTCCTATCTTGCAAATTGTCATTCTATAACCTCATTTGTTAAATCTGTTAGTTTCTCACAATGAATCGGCACCATTTTTTTACCTAATTGGCATCGGTTTACCCTAACCAATCGGTTTACCTAATCCAATTGTTGGTCAGCCTGTGCTATTTTACAGCTCACCTTTTGACCTAATTCACTCACCGCTGACTATTTTCCCACTTCTATTGTGTTCTGTGTCATTCAGACAGAATATAGTCTTGCCATATCGCTTATCCACATGGTGCTGACCCGTAGTCAGGAAAGTGCCCTCATATTTCACGCTAGTCATCTACCACTCCCACCTAGCCCTTCACCACCTTCCATTTCATCACCCATGGATCCCAATCAACCTATCACCATTCCCACAGGTGACACGGAGTTTACACGACTCCTGGATCAGAATCCAACTGCCTTAAACTTCTACCTCACCCATTCATCCACTCGAGATGCCTCGGGTCAATTGATATATGGCATGCCTATATCCCTACCTCCAGCCCTTATGTCCACTTCATCATGCCGCCCCCTCCTACTACCACATTACCCTCACCTATGTTTTATCCCCGTTGTTTCACAGCTAGGCCCCATGCCAGCTTTGACCACCGCATCCACTACTTCTGTTGCACCCACAGTCTCCACCATACCTTCATCCACTACCCAAAACATAACCTCATCCGCACCTGTTGTCTCATACATACTAGTCACAACACAACCACCCTTGGTGTCGGTGACCACTACCCCATTTCAAAACATTGTCCTTTCTATTCCTCAATCTCTACCTCCCATCTCTTAGAGTCACTACGATCATCCCACCTTCATATACCTATTACCAGCCACCTCTTTTTCATCCGTCATTCAGTCCAGTATCTACCCCCTATGTCTGTCCCTCAATTCCCACCTCCTTATTCGACACCACCATACACTGGGATGTCACATTCTTCATATGTTCAACAACAACCTCCTTTCACTATAGGAGGTACCCAATCTACACAACCTAACAATGACTTTATCAAATTAATGATGGACAAGATGCAGACACTAGAAGCATCTATTTTAGCTCACACAATTCTCTCACCTATGATGAAATTTGTAATGAGCCCATTCACCCATCCATTCCCATTCATCCATATCCCGTACATTGGGAGATGCCTAAATTTAACACTTCAATAGTAAGGAGGACCCACAACAACATTTGTGGTCTTTCAAACATGGGTGCTACCTTATTGCCCATGATGACACTTTGCTTTTGTGAACCTTTCCCATGTCCCTAACCGGTCCTGCATTGGACTGGTATAGTGGATTACCTAGACATTCCATCTTCTCATTCAATCAAATAGCCCAAGCCTTCTTGGATCACTTCTTGATTAACGTCATCAAGAAGGTTACCATGACTGATCTCTACTCTACGCATCAATATGATGATGAATCTATCATAGATTTTGTCACTCGTTGGCATAGCCTAATCAACCAACTCACTTTCCAATTACCACAAACCGAACTCATAGAGCTCTTCACATGAGCTTGTGCTAGACACATTTCACCTACCTTACAGGTGCAAACCTTCCAAACATTTGATGAGGCATTCACTATGGCACGAAAACTAGAGATTCGTGCCATCGAAGAGAAGAAGATCCAATTACGAAACAAGAACTCCTCGTTCAAGTCAAATGATACTTCTTCTTCCTCAAAACCTCATACAAACTATTCCAAAGCCAAGGGAACCACCAACGTGGTGGTACTTAAGGCTGGCCCTGCCCATCCATCCAATCATGCTAAACCTCATCTAATCTTTCACCGGTCCAAACCTTTCAATTCAAACATGTGAACAAAAGAAATACACCCCAATCGGGAGCCATATTCATCATTTTAGAGAAAATTTATTAAAGCCGGTGCTATCACCCTTCCTCCTATCAAACCACACACTGGTTTTGATCCCTCTCGCCCCATACCAGCGTGGTACAAATAAAATGACTTTTGTAACTATCACCATGTAAATGGTCACAGTGATAGCAATTGTATCACCTTTAAAAATATTGTTCAGGGAATGCTCGAGAGTGGCGAGTTAGTCCTGATAACCCGAATGCACCTGCCAACCAAAACCTTCACATATTCAAGAAACCATTTCCTAACCATTCCCCATCTACTGATCAAACTGGTGATGCCTCAAACAATGATAGTAATACATGTGAGGTACATGCTATCTTCACGACTTACTAGTTGCTACTCATTTATCTCCTATCCCCTCCATCGAGGAAATCCTAGCCCGAAGTCCTCTACCTACACAGGAACCTACTTCATCTATTCCTCCACCCACAGAGGAAAGCCCTTCATCTCCCCTTGCACTCGTGGAGGAGTCTCTTGTTAACACCGAGATCATTTCACCTTTAGCTTCTCCACCTAGTGAGCCATCACCAATTGTACCTCCTCCACCCATAGAGGAGCACCCATCATCTCCCCACCTATTCAGGATCCAATAGATATGTCGTTACCACTAGGTGACCATTCTCCATCAGCCACCCAAGATCCTGCTGACCTGACTTTTGGCTCTCTTACCTACAGAGGCCGAAGCTAGCAAGTTCCTTGTGTCTCAGACACATTTCATGGGAATCGCCACTCGATCCACATCTACCTCTTCTACCACAATGCCATTTTCACGTTTGGCTGATCACTTGATTATGTTGATAGGGCCTCACTTTGGGGACGTCTTTTACTCCCGGTTTTGACCCAAATGCAATCACCTCTCACCGACACTTCTACCATTTACCCAAAGGTGTTTCAACAACCCAAACCACACATGAACATAACTCTCGATACATCTTCTGTTGCATCGTCCTCATCTACACCTACCCTCTACTTGCTAGCCAACGTGTTCCAACATCATCTATCATATCTAAACCCGCTAGCACCCTAGGGGTCACACTGACATCAAACCCTACACATCCTCCTATCAAGCTAGACTTGGCCACATCTTCTTGTATACCTACTAACCTATCCCCCAACCTAAATGAAAAACCCAACCTTCTAGGCCACATACACCGACCTCACCTACCACACCTTTGTCACCTTCACCTCTACCATCCATCCTGGGACCTCACCCCTCGACCTTAAAAACCATTTCCCCCAAGGGATAAACCTAAAACTCCCTTGAACCCTTTACTACACCTATGCACTATGCTTAAGTGAAACCTCACATCCCTCATCATCACCATCTATAACCTCTTTACCTCCTATACCACCATTTCCTTCTATACCTCCTTCACTACCTATGACATTCTCTTCCCCTCTACCTGTACATCCTTCCCAACCTCGACCAACACCTACCACTACACCTCAGTTGTCCCCATGGGTCACTCATCCTCTCCCACCATCATCCTTTCCATCTACATCACGTGCTCCATCTACACCCTACCTAAGAAAAACACCCAAAATTGAAAAACCTGTTAGTATCCAAAGAAGTGGTTAAACCTACTACTCCTTTTGTTGTTGTTTCCACCACTCGCACTTCCACCTAAGAAAGTGCAACCCAAACTTAAGACCGCATCACCCCAACTACCACCACAACTACCCATTCTTCCAATCCAAACCTACTTTTACTTTGCATTGTGATCCACTAGTAGGATCGTACGCCACTATCCTCGCTAACCTCCTGGAAAGCTCTATATCACACTACCTCCTCTTAGACCTTATGACCCTCTCAAACCTAAACCAGAAGGGTTTGATGATACTAAAATTTGTGCTTACCATCATGTGCTAGGACATGATGTTGAAAGTTATAAGGGTCTAAAGGCTTCCTCATTCAATTATGTCCTTCTGACCCAAATTTTGATGATGATGACCTCCTGGATGATGAACCTATTTCACTTCACCAGTTTCCCACATCTTCCTCCCACACCTATACCACAACCCCCATCTTCACCTCCATGACCTTTCTATCCACCCCCAAAATTTGAAATCAACATGGTCCGTATTCGAGAGATTGCTAAACCCCCTCCTAAATGCCGGTGTTGGAACTCATCACGAAGGCTCTTACCCACCTCTTGGTAAATGCCCTTCCTTCCGTATACCTTTCATGGTAAACCCACTCCATCCACCTCTCTACCTCAAATCAACATGGTTCACATTGCTACCCGCGTGCTCAGAAAGACAAAGGGAAAGACAAGGTAACCCCCACCAACCAACCCTATACCCAACATACCAATTGCACCCGCACCTAAAATCACTATCCGTGGTCCTACATATCCTATTTTCGATGGGGTTACGCACCACACGATGCTCAAACAATTACACCAATCCTCTCAAAATGTCCTTATACAATCTCATCCAAACCTCGAGTCACATCATCAAGCCCTCATGGAGGTCCTTCAATCTATTGAGGTTTTACCCAATGACCCCACACCCGTAGCTTCTATTATCACACCTCATCATGTCACCTCTCTCACCAAATTACCCCTACCTCAACACCTCCACCATCTCACCAAGTTTCCGCCCTCAGTTTCTCAGATGAAGAAATTATACCCCACCAAACCGATGACCCAGATCCTACTCTTTTCATCTCCATCCATATCAATAATATATGCATACAACATGTTATGATTGATGGGGGCTAGCATTAACATCATCTCCTCTCATGCATTTGAAAAATGCACATACCCAAAAATGCATGCATAAACATCCCATTATGTTGTGTTCATTCAATGATGCTATCACTTCTACACTTGGCATTGTCATCCTCCACATTTGTGTGGGTCCCCGCATTATTCCAGAGTTATTCTATGTCTTGGAAGGGGAGTTTCAATACAACTTGTTGCTTGGCAGACCCTGGATTCATGTCATGGGTTGTGTTCCTTCTACTTTACACCGATGTGTAAAGTTTGAACATGAAGGACATTCCTATACCATTCCAGCTGACCCATCACCTTTCAAAACCTTACAACATGCTTTACCAACCTAATGACATTTTGTACCTATTAAGGCGTCTACCTCCCTACCTACCTCTTCTTCACCCATGACCCCATCCACCAGTGCCGCTGCAACCTCACCCTCACCTAAATCTTCTATTCCTACCACTGTTGTAGCTTCTACCAGTCACACATCAGCTTCCCAACCAACCGATACCTCTTCCATCCAACCTCTAACACTTCCTCCATTCCAGCTACCAATATATCAACCACTGATCCCTTGGAAGGTGTTTTCAATGCCTCACTATGGGGGAGTATCGCCTATACAACGTTAATACATTCCTTACTCCACAAGAGTATGGAAACCTTCACCAACATCCTCACTATGATCACCACATAGGTGAGCATCTCCTTTATGGTCCTCCCCACCTTCGCACCCATCTTACCTATGGGGACTTGATACTTCCACTTATACACCCAAACCACCATCACAAACTAACCCTTCTCAACTGACCTTTAGTCACTTACCAATCCATTTTGCCACACTTTCCTACACAATGTGCATGGAAAGGTTTTGGCTTTGGTTTTTATGAGCAAGGCCATCACACCATTATTTCATGTACCACGCATAAACACAATGATCATAGTGGAATCAATTTTTACCAAACTACCTACCAAAAATCCCCGCATTGAACTCATTGAAGACGTTGACCCATCTCCACCTTCTTCACCTGCTCCACCTTCACCACCTTCACCAACGGAGTCGATGGATCCCAAATCTATCCCTCCTAACTTTTTTTTTTTCATAAACACCATTTCCTTGGGACCTCTAACTTATCAACATGATGGCAAGGCTCCTTCTTCTCTTCCTTTCTTGTATCCTAACATGGTTGAGATGATACTCCTATTAATGTCATTCAATGTCAGGATGATGAGTCCATACTCACCTACCTTGGTGCTGAAGACTCTTACATTCATCGGTTGTTACCTTCTGAGATGCAAACAATGTTGAATGAATCGACTATCGAAGTCAACATCCACACTCAGGATGACCCCCACATTCTCAAGATTGGCCAATCTCTCGATGTTGTTGAACAAGAAGCCCTCACTTCTTTTCTTAAAAATCATAACCATGCTTTCACTTGGTCCTATGCTGACATGCCTGGTATTGATCCCACTATCGTGGTCCACAATATCGTAACCATTCCCGATGCCAACCCGTAAAACAAAAGTTGAGGAAAATGCACCCTCGCATTGCTCTTCTTGTCAAAGAAGAACTTCAATGCCTTCTTTCAGTTTCCTTCATCTTACCCATCGATTATCCCCAATGGATTTCTAACATCGTCCCTGTCACTAAGGCGATAGGGGACTTCACATTTGCACATGATTTCCATGACCTCAACCTCACTTGCCCAAAAGATGATTTTCCTCTACCTGGTATTGACCAGTTGGTTGACCTTACCACTGGCCATGAGATGCTATCACTTATGGATGGCTTCTCGGGTTATAACCAAATCTTGCTCACCCCAGAGGATCAACACAAAACCACATTCATCACCCCTTGGGGACCTTCTACTATCGAGTCATGCCTTTTGGCCTTAAAAATGCTGGTGCCACGTATCAGCGGGCTATGACCTACATTTTCCATGACATCATGCACCACATATTGGAAGATTACGTAGACGATCTCCTCACAAAATCCAAACATCGATCTGAACACCTTACTGTCTTGAAAACCATCTTTGATCACCTTATCAAGTATTGTGTTCACCTTCAACCCAAGAAATGTGTCTTCATGGTTCTCTCAGGAAAGCTCCTAGGATTTATCGTTTCCTTACGTGGTATAGAGGTTGACCCTACTAAAGTCAAGGCCATTCTCAAAATGCCTCCACCCACTAACCTTCACCAACTTTGTAGTTTACAAGGCAAGTTGCAATCTATTCACCATTTATTTCCCAACTCTCTGACCATTGTCAACCATTTCATCACCTCCTTAAAAAGGATGTCTCCTTCAAATGGGATGACGACTACCACAAAATTTTGAGGCCTTAAAACAATACCTTCTCCAACCACCCGTACTTATTCCACCTAAAGATGACCAACCCTTCTACCTATACATCTCTGCTACCGATCACTCTTTAGGGGCTATGCTCACTCATCGTGATGAACAACATAGGGAACATGTGGTTTATTACATAAGCCATACTCTTCTAGACTACGAAACCCGATACACCCATCCTAAAAAATTTTCTTAGCCTTAGTTTTTGTTGCCACCAAACTTCACCATTACCTACTCAACCAAAAACCTATGTTGTGACCAAACACGACCCCTTACACTTCATGTATGCCAAACCTTATCAAAATCAACATGCCACATGTTGGCTCATGCTTCTTGCTGACCTAGACCTCAAATTCATTCATCAAAAATCTATCAAGGGCCAGGCCATTGCTGACCAGCTCATTGATGCGCCTCTTTCCGGGAATCAATCTTCAAACTTTGATTTCCCTGATGAATCCATTGCTACCCTCTCTTTGGATGATGACCTTACCAAATGACCTTATTCTTCGATGGTTCCAAATGTCAGCGTGGGGGTGGTGCAGGTGTTATCCTTATTCCTCTTGATGGTGAACCCATGCCTTTATCATTCAAACTTGACTTCGAGTGCACTAACAATATCACCGAATATGAAGCACTCGTATTGGGTCTCTTGACTGCCTATGCCTTAGATGTTAAGTCCATTAATATCTTTGGTGATTCTCAACTGGTAGTGAACCAAGTCAATGGTGTATATCAGTGTCATAATGAAATACTTCAAGAGTACAAATGTTACGTTGGCATCATGTTGACTACCTTTGACCTACTATAAAATTCAAACTGTTCCGTGATCCACCAATAAATTCATGGATACCATGGCCTTCCTTGCTTCCCAAATACCTGCTTCACCTACCGATTCAGACATCTTTTCACCATGAAACACATACAAGACCTTCTTATGCACCTTGTTGTGTTAACCTTGTCCAACCACCTCACTAAACACACAAGACCTTTGGTATAAGCAGCTTGTGACTACCTTTCCCTTTCTATCTTGCCTCCTGACCTCACACGTAATGGACAACACCTTTCTCAAAAAGGCCTCTCATTATGTCATCATGGGTGGCCTCCTCTATAAATGCGGCTTTGATGGTATTCTCTTACGATGCCTTACCAGCTCTGAAATCCCTATACCATTAAAGAAGTTCACGATGGCATATGCGGAGGTCACTTCAGTGGCCTTGTTGTTGCTAAACATTCTTCACCTAGGCTATTACTTGGCCAACCCTCAATCATGATTGTTGTGACTACATTAAGCGTTGTGTAAAATTCCAACAACATGCCAATCTTCATCACACACCTAGTCATGCCTTACAGGTCACTCGTGACCTTTGGCCTTTCTCTCAATGGGGTTTGGATCTTGTCGGAGAGATCAATCCCACTCTTCCCTAAGACATCAATGGATCATCACCGCTACCGAATACTACACCAAATGGGTTGAAGCCATACCCCTCATCTCCATTAAAGCTGAGAAAATATGTGAGTTCATCAATCATCACATTATTTGTCACTTTGGTGTTCCACATCGCCTCATCACTGATAATGGAAAATAATTCAAAAAAAAACCTACAGAAACTTTACGACGCCTTCGGTATCCAACTAAGTTTCTCCTCACCATATTACCCACAAACCAATGGCCAAGCCAAATCCACCAATAAAACCTTGAACAAAATTCTCATGAAAGTGGTTAACAATACTGGGAAGGATTGGCACATGCACATTCCTTTCACCCTATGGGCGTACCATACTAGTATTCGCACTTCCACTGTTGCTACTCCCTTTTCTCTAGTCTATGGTACCAAGGTTGTTCTGCCTCTCAAAGTCTAGATCCCATCTCTTCGTATCTCTCTTCAAGACATGCTCACTGATGATGACTTTCACCAAGACCATTTAGCACAACTTGAGTTATTAGACGAATGTCATCTTCATGCTCTCGACCATCTCCAAGTCTACCAAAATGCATCAAGCGTGCCTATGAAAAACATGTGTCCATGAACACACCTTCAAGGTCGGTGACCTTGTCCTCAAGGAAAATCAACACGTAACCAAAGCATAAAAAAAGCAAATGGGCAAGTTTTCTCCTAATTGGCTTGGACCATACATCGTGACCCATGACTATGGATCAGGTGCTTATCATTTGTCTTCACTAGATGGTAAGCCCAACTTGAGCCCCTTAATGCCTTGCATCTTCAACCATTCTACTATTGACTTCTAGTCCTACATCACTATTTATCTATTTCATGCTCATCCCTTGAGTGTCATTCACCTTTCTCTTTTCCACACTTCATCTCTAATGATTAAACAAGAATCATGTGATTACCCATCACCTTTTTCCTTCTCTTAAATATGTGCACCATGACTCTGCACATGGCATGATTCTCATGGATAATTTTCATCTTCTTTTAGATGAGATCCCATGGTCATTCACCCTTGCCTTCTAAACAAGAACCAAATGCTTCGTTATAGTCTTGTCCATGACTTAAAATCCCAAAATAATCATTTCCAAAAATAAAGGGATTAACTCCTTGAGTCAAACTTCCAATACAAAGATGAATCCCTCAAAAGGACATCTTCCACCTTAAAATCACCGCTATAAGTAGATTGTTCCCTCAAAGGACAACTATAAAAATCTCACAACTCTCTACATAGTCTATCCAAAAAGAAGACTATTTTCTTAAAAAAATAAATATTCAGAAGCTTCCCATCGATCAGCTTCGTGAAGACCTCAAGGAGACATATATTCATCCCGTATAGACTTCCCACATCGATCAGTCTATCTAAAAAAAAGTCAAAAAGAAAAAGAAAAGCAAACTTTTTCGTCATGGACTTGCCTATTGTGATCTTGGATCTCTTGCCCAAGGCAAAGGCATGCTATATCTTATCATATGACCTAATTACCTCCACCTCCTTACCTGTTATCTCTTCACTTCATCCTGCCTCAAGGGACCTGCTGAACCTATGACATTTGGTGATTCTGTGACTATTCTTCACCTTTAGAGTAATCAATCATGCAATGTCTTTAGGGTCTTATGTTCACTAGCCTATCTATAGATGTGGTTCACACATTTTGATCCTTGCCAATCAGGTGGCTTTCTTGCCTCCTCTTATCTTTTTACTTCTTCATTACCTTTTGATCATCCTATATAGGACTAGACCCTCGATGCTTGTTTTTGGGATTTTCTTCTCTCACCTCAATCAACCTAAAAACACCCATACCTATCTACCTATACTCCACCCAAACCTAAATGACCTTGACCTAATTATACCTATGACTTAGAATCAAACCTACCTATCAACCTACCGACCTCTTCTTCTACCTTCTCATATTCTTCCCTAGCTTATGGGAGAACTACATCGGCCTGAGGTCCCTTTTCACCGGGACTATGTAGGCAACACTTCCAGGGCATGGGGCCCTGAAGGTTAGCTCAGCCACTCTTCACCCTAACCAATTTTCCCCATTTTACTCTCATTTATAGTTCATATCAAAAACCAGAAATCTCAACCATATCCACATCATTTAACCTATATATACTCATCATGTTTCACATAACCTTTACCACTTACATTATTTCACATTTTCATACATAACCAATATTTAAACATTTTACACCATCACATGCATTTACATTAACATTTATTACCAAAACACCAAATGAACATCCATGCCTAAACCAACCTAACTCGATCCATGCCTAAACCAACTTGACTCTATCCATGCCTAAACCAACTCGACTCGATCCATGCCTATGACTGCCTACTCCACTCCTCGACTCCATCCATCCTATCCATACTACTCCATCCATGCCTAAACCGACACCTCCATCCATGCCTAAACCACTACTCGATCCATGCATATGCCTAAACCGACTGACTCGATCCATGCCTAAACCGACCTACTGATCCATCCATGCCTAAACCGACTAATCTATCATGCCTAACTCATCTAGTTTCCATCCATATCATAATAAAGTAAACAAAATTCACATCACAACATGAATCATCTGAATCCCATATCTCATCATATACAACAAAAATCGGTGTATTAATAAAATATACACTTATCTCAAAACATGTGTATCTCATAATCATCAGCACGCATGCCAATATCCAATACAAAAATATCTTCGGCATGTAGGCCGGTCTCATATATAATACAAAAATGTCTCAAACACGCAGCTCTATAAACAAACTCAATCCTCTCCCCATAATGTTGGGGAGTATCCTATGAATCTATCTCTCTCTCTCTCCTGCTCCTTTCTGCCTAGTGCCCGACACCTACCTCATCTCCTACCGATGGTCCCTCACCTGGGGCTAGCCTCTGCACTGTTAATGGTAGCCTCACCGTGCTCCTGCCTATGGGCTCTTGCTGCCCCCCTGTACTCTCATTTCCACTATGAGTGTAGGATCTCATCCTCTCACTTTAGAGGCCTACTTTTATGCTATTCTATACTATACATAGGAGGGCACATCTAGCCGAAATCTAACAAATGGTCCTTATAGTATTAGCTCTTCTCTCTAAGGAATCCTCGAACCTAGATATATGGCACTATCATGGAGGTGCATGGGTCTCCTTGCCTGTGTGGGTGCCTGTATAATGAGACCTTGTCCTGACAGTCTCACAGACATGCTTGCCTGTGTTGGTACCATGGCCAACTGACTTTTGGCCCCTGATTTGTGCATGTGCCTGTACTCTGGGCTTCCGGGTAGTAATCTGTTCCTGCTCTTTGGCTAGCCTCCTAGCACACTGTAACCTCCCCTGTGTTATGTGGGTCAATCGCCTGTAAGTCCTGTACACTGCACTGTAGGGTGGCTACCTACTCTCCCTCTCCACCTACCTCCTCTCCATCTCCATCTCCCCCTGCCTCCACCTCGTGCGGGTACTGTCCCCTAACTCTTCCTATGTGCTTGCAGTGTGTAGCTATCTCTCGGGCTCGTAATGTGGAAACTTGTGCCTCTATACATGCATGAGCTGCCCCCGCATAATACCTGAGCATCACCAAGGTAGCCACCTGCCCCTGTAGGGCGTCTCTTTGCACTGTGATGGTGGCTAAGTCTAGCTTCCCTGGCCTCGGTGGTACTACTCGTAGCTATGCCACCCACCACTACCTATAACCATCTCGCCACTCCGACGTCATCTATCACACCCAATGGTGCTCCTCCTCTCCTATCGGCATTGTGGGTCATGGTGGAGACATAGGCCTCTCCACATCATCTCTCCTATACTGTGGGAAGGGTGGTGGTACATCCTATACTAATCCAAACTGGCATCTGACCCACTCTACGGGTATCCACTCGTGCTCTCCGCCCTCCTCCCCTCTATCCATATATATATCTAGAGCCCATCTAGCTCCTCCGGCCATCTGTCTGTATGATGGGAAGCCCACATATGGCCTCCAAATGATGTCCACCTGGAAAAGCCCTCTAATAATCACTTGTAGTAAGCTACATCATGTGTAGCTCTCGCACCTCGACGCTCTCCAATGGCTGGTACCCACCGCCTGTATCCGACCCTAAATACTCTCTCCAGGAATGCATCTACCTGGGGCATCCCCACTGGCCGAACACAAACAATGTGCTCATAGGCCCAACAATGTAATAGTAAGGTATAACATATGCTAAACCGCCACAATCACATGTAGGCCCATAACTCCCTATATACACTACGTTAATAAGGTAGGTGCCCATGTGAATCTGGTCCTATCTATCATCATATCATGTAGCACTCCCATCAAGGAGCGCGGGAACCGTCCACCCTCTACATTTGGCAGTGCGAAACAACACACTGCCTCCATCAAAAGAACCACCAGCCTCATCTCCTCTGATGAGCTCTATACATCGCTCCATAGCTCATGCTAGCACTATGGAACCTAAGATTGCCACACCCTCACCAAATACTGGTGCTAGTAACTCCTCAGATGCCTCTAAGGAGATAGAATAAACCTGGTCCCCAATATGGGCAACCGCAGGATCCTGTATACATCCTCCAGGGTGATCATCATCTCACCCATCGAGTAGATGGAAAGGTATTGGTCACCGAGTCCCATCTATCGATGAGGGAAACCATCAGACTCACCTCCTGACTACATGCCGGTAGCATCTCATGCCTATCAACCCGACCTCTGCTACGTGCTGCCACTCCTCTCGTGTCATGCTTCTCATATACCGTCAATAGTAATGGTGGCACCCGAGGTCCTCATCCATGCCGGGTCTCTATCCCATCCAACAAAACAAACATATTATTACACCTTACCCATAGCTACACTATTTTCCCTTCCTATTAACCCCACCTTTCACCACACCTATCTACCCATGCCCCAACCTTCCCCTTTCTACCTTCCCAACTTACTCTACTTACCCCACATTCCGACCTAATCTAATTACCTACTCCCATCCCGTTGATCTCGTTGCTTTCCTATCTACCCTAACCCTTACCCATCTACCCCTCATCTACCCTAACTCCCCTAACTAAACCCCTTACCCATCTACCCTACCCCTTACCCATCTACCCCACATCTACCCTAACTCCTTACCTAAACCCTTACCCATCTACCCTAACCCTTACCCATCTACCCCACATTTACCCTAACTCCTTCCCTAAACCCTTACCCATCTCCCCTAACCCTTACTCATCTACCCTAATTCCCTCCCTACCCACTACTTTATCCCCTTTTAGGTCCAAGTTTAACCCTAGGCCAATCGGTGCTGGTCATCATTGACCGACCCCGGTTTACCCCTGACCAACCACGGTCTCCCATTGACCGACATCGGTCACTTTTCTTGTGACCGATACCGGTCACTACCCGCCGATGTCAGCCACATGGAAACCGACGCCAATCATTGTCGTGCCCCGCCGTGATCCCCAACCCTAGTTTTCTCTCCCCTAATCATTCTACCCACAAAACTCCCCTTAAACCTCTAATTGTTCCTATATTCCCCTTTTGACCTACCCCCTACCCTTCCCCATTCCCATTTCCCTCATTTTCCCGTTTTCACATTCCCCCCCAAACCCCCATTTTTCCTACTTACTTCATTTTTCACCAAATTAACCAAACAACTAATCAAAAGGTTCAAAGCCTACCTCATCCCATTGCCATCGTCATGGTGGAACCTTAGGCAGCCGCGCTCTCCTCCCGATCCCTCTCTGGCCTCCACCATCCAAGAATCTCCATCGAATAACCAAACCAATCACCTCTCTCGATCCGATCTCGTGGCCCCACCTCTCACTCAACCAATCCCACCTACGTGGCTCGCCAACTAATCTCTCTGACGTACTCATTTGTCTTCTTCCTCTTTTCTCTCTCTTGTCCTTTTCTCCCTTTTCACAATTCACAAATGAATTTTAAAATGTGGTTTTCCACTTTTTATACCATACCCGACTTGACCGACGTCGGTTTCCCCTTGACCGAATGACGGTCGTGCCCTAGATAACTACCCGATGGTTCCCTTTAGGCCGACATCGGTTCATACCGACCGATGTCGGTTACCTTACATAACATTTTCCTAGCATTTACTCCTATTTGGATGCCTAACTCCCTTTTTCACCTCACCTAAACCTCCCTGGACCACTTTACCTTCTCCTCTGGCCCTCCACCCTTTTCAACATCACCTCATCATCCGTTGAGGCCTCATTATTTTACCCATATCTCGGCTTTACCCGTGTGCTGTGACCTATATACCTGGACCCAGAAAACTATTTGTGACCTTTAAACCAATGTGCTCACTATACCTTGCGACACTCGTTACCCGTGTTATTTGACCTCGTGACCTTACCTTGCCTATTGTTGTGATGTATATCCTGACCCAACCTTGGTGTACCGAACATACCTAAACATTCCTACACCTGACCCATGTTGTGTTTCTTGACCCTATCCTATACCTGGATACCGGAATCACTTCAACCTTATTTGGATAAACCTATCAACCTTAGACGATGTAGAGTTTACAAGCTCTTCAACTTGGTACCATGTCATGCTTTATATGTGTGCGTGCATTCAACTGCCACTACCTTTGACCTTGGCCCATTTACCTATTTACTGATTTTCCCTTTACCCCATTCCCCCTTTCTCATCATTCTTCTTTGCATCCACTTTTATCAAACCACTCACCGATTTGTTCTCTGCCACCTCATCAGTTCCTGGTTTGAGGGGGATCACCTTCACCCTCACATGGGGCAACCACATCTTATTTTTGTTAGCGTGCTTCTTACCAATACAAGCTACACAACAAAAAGGGGCAAAATGTAGACATCAAAATCAGGTCACGCTCCCCTTAGCCCCTTGTTAATCAATCGACTCAAACTAATTCACCTAACCATGGCCCTCTTTCACCCCACACTATATTAATTTAATTACTTTAATTAAATTAATCATTTACCCTCATTATAACTATTATTTAATTATCCTAATTAACTAAATACCTACCCTCCACCTCACCAAGACACCTCACCCTAAGCCTATTATTAGCAAGTTTCCTTAATAAACTTAAACCTAACTAACAACCCAAAATTAAAGACCTAAACCTCATTCTCGTAGACACAACGGTCACTCCCGCTCATGTCTGCGGATGAATAGTGAGATCTGGCAACCGTTAGAGCCACGATCTCCTATTTTTAGCATGCCTTGGGAATCCACCTTAACCGACGCCGGTCACCCCTGAACCGATGCCGGTCATCTCGTAACCACCGTCGTTACCATTAATGTCTATTTCTTACCTCATTCTCGAGGTTGGCACATTCGAGAATAAACACTCATGCGCAAGCAAGTGAACGACTTCTCTCTCGCATACTGCATAAACCAACACCTATCCGCAGGCCATCCAACACACATTCTAGCTGAGATTTGAGTAGAACCAAGTAAGAAGGAGCCCAAGTAGTCCATGCAAGAGCTCTGCAACACTTGGTGATTCCTCCACACCCTTCAGCTTCATACCAGCACCTCCAATCCCCTAAACTTTCACGCACACCCATGATCAAGGTAGTTCCTCCTAGCCAAAAGGAAGCTCTCACGATCAACTCGGATTGAGGAGTTAGTACATGTGCAACAACCTCCAACCATCTATAACATGTATTCCTCCTACACCCATTACCTTATCTGTTTCTTCCTTACTTCTAAGAAACACTAAGAAATCAAAGTAAACAAGAAGATTGCTAATTTTCTAGGACACGATTGCTCGTGATGCAAGAATGAAGTTAATGAGGCATGCTATGGATAATTTGATTCTTTCTATTCGTTAGAGAGTGAATATGTATGAATTTTGTTCCTATTTAAGGCCTTTTTAGGTCTTATAAGTGGCATAAATGGTGGAAAGTAGTTGAGTTAAAAATTCTTGGCAACTTGATTTAGTGAAGAGGAAAGGAGGTGCGGTTTTCACATATGGATGTTTCATGAGCTCTAACATATATGGATGTGATATATAGGTCTTGAGTATTCCATATAGTGGTTACATTACATATTTTAGTTTTTCTCAAGTGGTCTTGGTGCCCAAAAGTGAAGACAGGGTGCTGGAAACAACCGTTTTGAGTAGGATATGAGCCTTTTGAGCTGTGTTATGAATTTTTTGATTGTTCCAAGATAATTAACGACCATGGTTGGTGTTTTAATGTCATATTACACATGTATTGTGAATTTTGGATCTTGAATAGTCATGGTTTTGGGAATTTTGGTTTTAGCCCATTTAGGTGATGGGGTTTGAGCTTGTTTGGTGCAAGTTTGATGGTTTTGGGCATGGCCGACCTATATGGGTCATATGTGAATGTTTTAATGAATTTATTGGGATTTTTTTAAGATTTATTGGTCAAACCAAAACATGAGGACCAACCTCCCTTGTGTTTTTGAGTCTAGAAGGGTATAAAGCAAGGGTTTGAGTTCAAATTTAAACTAGTTGGCTTGAGAGGGAAAAGTGCGACCCAAGGGAGAGAGGAAATAAAGTATGAAGGCATGAGATCATAGCTTAGGATGTTTTAAAAATGAAAAGGAAGGTTATAAAGTATGTGTGCAATGGTTTAAAGAAAATCCAAAATAGAGCAAGTTGAAGGAGAGAGCATTTGATGAGGGTTTGAAGGAATTTGGAGCTGAATTTTGGGATCAAAATCAGCTGTGGTATCAAAATATTTTCAGTGGTCATACTTCTACAAAATATCTTATGATGAGTCATATTCATAGGAGTCTCTTGTTGTGAGTAATATCAACAAGGGTTTAGGGGTTGGTGTTCCTTGTGGGGTTGGTGCCTCACTAAAGAAATATCTTGTGATGTGTAATATTCACTTGAGTCTTTGTTGTGTGTAATATCAATTTTTTTCAGTGGTCTTTATTCCCCTTGAGTGTTTCCCACTTACATATTGTATTTATGTGTTCTCTCTCATGTGTTATGTTCATTTGAATGTATGATACACACTTAATAAGCTATCATTGAATGTATATGATTGAATGGATGTTAATGGTTGCTGGAACTAATGGTAAATGAAGTAATAAATTTTTAGGACTGATTCACCCCCATCATTCCATTGTGCTTCCAACACCCCTATCATGAAAGCTCCTTCCGAATCATCCACAAATGATTCTATCACAAAAACAACAAATGAATCCACCACATCATCTACACCTCGTGTTTATGCATTAGAAGCACCTATCAAATAATGAATTTCTCTTGGTCTTGCCTCTGGAAAAATAAAAAATCCATCCACAACCGTTCCATCCTCTTCAAACTCATCTGCAAGCTCTTCACAAGCCTTAGAAAAGAAACCTATCTTACAATATGTGAAAATCTCTTATGATGACCATGTCACCCAATATTATGTGCGCAATCTTAAAAATCCCATTACATGAACACCCATCCCTTCATCTAAGAAAGTAATAATTATATCATGTGATCATCTGGCCTCCTCAACATAGAATCCAAAATCCATTCCTTCTATCTTGGTGCCACATCCCTCATCGAAAATTTCTGTCACTATTACGAGTCTAAAATCATTCCCGTAAATCACCTAAAGGTGTTGCACAGAAAGTGATCCCTTCAACATCTATATCATCAAAGGAAACACCAAATCTCTCATCCTCAACTTTAAAAGGAAATTATGTAGTAATCCTTGAAGGGATCATTCAACATTCAATCATAACCTTACCTCCTCTTAAGCCATCTGGCTCTCGAGGGTGGAAACCCTCCATATATAATTTCAAAGCATTTTGTGATTATCATCACACACCGGGACATTCTACAGAGGACTGTAAAGCCCTTCACATAGCCATTCAAATCCTTGATAACAAAGGCCTTCTCCCTACATATCTAGAACCATAAAAATAACCCACCAGACATCCGATACTACTACATCTAAACAATAATCTGCTTATTGCATATACACTTAATAAAGGTGAGGTTTCTTTCGAGAAAGACCCTCTTCATAAAATTGATGTAGTATGTATCACTACTAGAGCTCGTACCCATGACCCCAAGACTTCAGATCAAAGAAAGTCCAAGGTCTCCATCCCGCTTGCTCCCGAGTCATCTAATCCAACACCTCCCACCAAGGCTAAGGTATCCATCCTTTCCACTCCCATATTCATTCAACCACTTCCATGTAAAATACTATTATTAAACAACTCTATCAAGCTCTAGTAAAACAAGGGCCTGATTTGCACATTCATAAGTTGCTATCTTGGTCTTCCTCCGGCCCTTCACAAATGGATATTTGAACAATGGAGGCCCTATATGGAAGGTAAAGTCAATATCTATCCCTCTAGCTCATGGAATATTCATTGTTGTCTTTGAGGTTTCCTCTGACAAGGACATAATTTTTGAAAAATTATGGGATTTTCAGTCGCACCATCTTCTTATGAAGCCTTGGTTCCCCAAATTTAACCTGGTTACTGAAACCTTTACCATCAGACTTGTGTGGATAAGGATGCCTCATTTACCCCTGCATTTCTGGAGTGTGGAGTGTTTCAGATCCATGGGGATGCTTTGGGAAAATTCCTAGATGTTGATACTAAGACAAAATCTTATGATCACACCACTTATGCCCGTATTTTGGTGGATATGGATATGACAGCTGATTTCCTAGCCACAATGGAGCTCAAAGTCAGGGATTTAATATGGACTCAAAATCCGATTATGAAGGTCTCCCCTTCAGATGTAGAACATGTTTTTCCCTTGGTCATCTTGCCACTGAGTGTCACATTGTGAAGAAGTAGATTAAAGGTCGGGTCTCGTGGTGGAAGGATTTTAATCTAGAAAATTTGACAGTTGAGGCTGAGGAGGACAATGATGTTTCAAAGTGTTCGATACACATTTGGGAATCGGGAAAGGAGAAGAACTTGGTTGTGGAAGAATTGAAGAATCTGGGTGAGACTGACTCTCTTTCCACTTTACCTGTTAATGAACATCATGTTGAAAAGGGGGATGATCCTTTGCTACCCTCTATTTCCTTGTGTTCTCCTAGTCAAAACATTGTGTCTCTTGAAATTAGCCTCCCCATTAACCCAAATGAGAATGTTGATCATACTTGGGGGGAGGGATGGATGATGGTGAACAACAAAAAGAGAGGAAAAGTTGGACAGTTGCCTCTCAAGATGAGCCTTAGATCTCATAAAGGGAAAGGTTGAGTCCCTTGGTTTGTGGGTCAAGTTGTTTTGACCTACTTACCCGGTGCTTGTTCCCCGTCCCTGGGATCTAGCTTGTCTATTTGTTTCCTTTTTTAGCATGTGGGCTCTTGTTTGTTGTTGTTTCTCTTTGGGCTTTGAATGCTTTATCTGGTTATATAGGGTTCCCGATCCCTTCAAAATCTATTTTTAACCTAATCTAATAAAAAAAAATGTCCCTTTAAAATATTTTGTAAACTTCACCATAATATCAACATGCCATGATCTAAGCACTCCAATCCATATCAGTACCATCAGATGATCCACAACCATTTACAAACTTAGTCGATACACTCAAAATGTTCACTACCATCTCTTTCAAAAGTTTTGAAATACCATCCTTACAACTCAAAGACCATGATCTCCCATTATTCATCACCACCCAAATTGATGATACCCTCGTTAAGAGAGTCACGATCGAAAATGGTGTAGTATTAACATCATATTGTCACATGCCTTTGATAAACTTTAACTACCCAACAAGTCATTTTCGCCTAGTCACATGCGGTACTATGGGCATTCAATGACACTATTGCTACCATGTTGGGCACAATTATCTTACCAATCAAATTCGGTGTCAAAACCCTCCATGAACACTTCTATCTAGTAGAAGGATAATTTCAATATAACATGCTATTAGGTCAACCCTGGATACATGCTATGCATTGTATCCCATCAAATCTTCATTGTTGTCTTAAATATGAACATGAGGGTAAACATTTCACTATTCCCACAAATCTAACCATTTCAAAGCATGTCACATGATGTATAAACCAAGTGACGTGATTGTCCCCAAAATAAAATAGGGTTACTCTAATTAATCCTCTACCAGTTCATCTAACACCACATCGAAATCGTTAGAGGAAAACTCTTTTGATAATTTCATGCAACGTCTTTCATTGGGAGTATCATCTTCTTTCTTTGAATTCTCTTCCTACACCAAAGACGTATGGAATACTCGATAAACAACCCATGTATGAACCTAATGTCAGAGATATTATCTCCTTTGGTCCACCACATCTCAAAACCAATCTCGTCTACGGAGGGATTGACCATCCTTCTCCATGTCCCGCTAATCAACGACACAAAAACCATACATAAGAAATTCACATTTACAGTATAACCAAAATTTTGCACAAATGTATCTCCATCATTGTGTTTGGAAGGGATTTGGACTCGACATTACAAATAGGGTATTCACAATTTTATCATCGAACATTCCCACAAACCTCATGAAAATACAGTTAGATTTTGAAAAACCGACCTCAAAACCCTCCACAAGGGTAATATCTAGATCAACAATAGAACCAAAATCATCTTCCCCATCCACACATAATGGCCCCATGGACATAGATGACACCATTTTCATCCCACCTAGCAATTTTTTAGTTAACACTATCACCTTAAGGCCTCTTACTTATCAAACTAACCATGATACTAAAATTCTCCCACTTGAGTTACCCAAAATGATAGAGGAATATTACCCTACCATTTATATTCTTTAGTGTCATGAAGACCAATCCATCCTATCCTATATGGGGCTGGAGACCATTCCCTTTAGAATACTCTACTACCTGACACATCCACACTCCTTAATTAATCCACTATCAATGTTAACATAGGAACTCCACTGGATCCTCACATAGTCAAAGTCGTTCAATCCTTAGATTCAGAAGAATTAAAGGACGTCACCTCCTTCCTCTCTAAACATAGTCAAGATTTCACATGGTCATATAACATGTCCTGTATACATCCTAATATCGTCATCCACAATATTTTCACCTATCCTAATGATAACCATGTCAAACGTAAGCTATGTAGGATGCATCCCCACATAGCTCTTCTCATCAAAGAAGAGTTACAATATCTCCTTTCTGATAATTTCATCTTACCTATTGATTATCCATAATGGGTCTCTAATATCGTACTCATAACCAAAACCTCCAAAAATTGCATATCTTTACAAACTCCAGAGACCTTAACCTCGCTTGTCCTAAAGATAACTTTCCCTTCCGAACATCAATAAGCTTTTTGATCTCACCACTGACCATTAAATGCTTTCCCTTATGGATGGAGCACTCGGCTATAATAAAATACTCATCGCCACTGACGATCAACACAAGACATCTTTAATTATTCCTTGGGGAGCCTTTTGCTACCGCGTGGCCATATCATTTAGAATTAAAAACATGGGGATCACTTACCAACATGATATGACATACATTTTCCATAATCTTATCCATAAAATCATAGAATTCTATGTTGATGACCTCTTGGGAAAATATAAACAATGTAGGTATCATCTCATTGTCCTTGACACAATCTTCGCACGTCTTATCCAATACTTCCTTCCTCTCAACCATGCTAAGTGTGTGTTTGGTGTCCTCACTAGAAAACTCCTAGGGTTCATCGTTTCTATTCAGGGCAGAATTAAACCACCGCCAAAATAAAATCCATCATCAAAATGCCTCCTCCATCACACCTCAAAAAAGTTCTTAGTATTCAAGGTAGAATTCAATCGGACCACTGTTTCATCTCACAACTTGCAAACTGCTAACATTTCCATCATATTCTCTCGGAAAGACGTACACTTTAAATGGGATCAAATTTTTCAAAAGGCCTTTGATGAACTCAAACAATACCTCTTATCACCAACCATTAATACACCTCCACGTGAGGGGGAGTCACTCTACCTCTACATATATACTAGTAATCATGCCTTGGGTGTTATGCTTAGTCATCAAGGAAAAGACATCGCCGATCACCACAAGCCCCCTTTCGGATAATCAATCACTTCACGAAAATTCCCTGATGAATCTCTTAACCACATCGATCACAAATGTACTCCCATAAAAATGACACTCTTCTTTGATGGCTAAAATTCGTGAAGGGGAGGTGCCGATATTGTTATCATACCTCCATGGGGAACTCCTATCCCCTTATCTTTCAAATTAAAATTTGAATGTATTAATAACATGGAAGAATACAAAGTGATTAAGAAAATATTAGAAATAAAAGCCAAAGTATCAAAAGTCGGGATGGGCAATAAGTTGTGTAAGACTAAGAAGGAAACCAGAAAGAAAGAAAAGAGGCGAAAGACAATGGTCAATTAGTACTTATCTCACTTAGTAATCATATGAATAGTGGTATGTGACTAGGACCTAGACATATCCCAAAGTGCATGATTTAGTGTTTACATTTTCCCCCACTTTATGTTTTTGAGTGAATGATCGATAACATAAAGTAGATAAGATATGCATACCTGATAACCATGTAGATCTATCACGAAAAGTGTTCTGAGGAGAAAAGAAAAGTGTGAAGTGAATAATATGAAGCGTGGAAGCTAGAGAAGAGGAAGTGACCTTAGGGGTGAAAAGTGCATGCGTATATGTGGCGGTGTACCTGTTGTCAATGCTTCTTGATGTTTGATGATTTTACTACTACTTCCCATAAGGACGGACCTACAAAAGAGAAGAGCAAAAGAGTAGTCAAAGCCGTGTATATGAAAAATTGATCTAAATATGTAAGAAAGTGTGTAAAAAGTATGTAAAAATGTGAAAAGGAACATGTGCACCTGATACGTGATGAGTGAAAAAGATAGAAAGGATCCTAAAATGTTGTAGAAGAATGAGTTTTTGGGAAATCTCATGCCAAGTACAATTTTTCTAGGGATCTCATGCCAAGTGTGAGTTTTTTTGGCAATCTCACGCCACGATAGAAGAAGTGTAGGGAGAAATGTCTAGTGTTATTCTCCAACCTTTGACTTCTTCCCAAAATGTATACACCAATGCAGATGGTGTGTTCAAGTTCAATCCATTTTGATCCAACGCAAAAATAGAAAATAGGAGAAAACATGCATGTTGATTTCTAGAGGACCGTGTGTGTTCTTAAAAGGATTCTATGTAGCTCGCTAAAAATTGTCTTTGAGTTAAGAAAAACTACGAATCGCCCCTACTCATAGGCACCTGTGAAGGGTCGGGGGCCCAAGCGCTACTATTTGGAGCCAAGGCGCTAGCGCATGTCTGTGCTGAGGACCCAAGTCAAATTTTGGGTAATTTCTTGAGACTGTAGAATGTGATGTTTATGTGTTGAACTATATTGTAATGTGATTGTGAACTCTGAATGGGGTGAATGATTTATCCAATAGATTGCCCCCTCATTTGGGGTGTATGCGACGGCTTTAGGGAGATGCAACCCAAAGGAGGACAGATGTTGATCTGAAACGATGCTTTGCGGGGAGGGAATGTGCTTGGTAAAAACCAAGGCACATGCAAACAAAGTGGTTGGAAACAAGTGTTAGTGCAAATAAGATAAACACGCATATAGAAGAAAAAATGTAAGCTAACAAGCAAGAAGACAATGTAGACTACAAAAATTGGGTTGTAAACATGGGACATCACTCACAATGTCGCAAGACAATCGAATCCAAAGAAGCCAAAAACATACAATGTGCACACAAGACAAAGGGAATAACCCGCAAATAATGACAAACAATGGAAAATAATGAAAAACAATGACAAGAAAGATATCAGACAACCATGGTAAAAAGAGTTCCCAAGACAAATGTTGCATATGAAGCACCCCTTAGCATGTTAGAAAGATATAAATTATGTCAAAAAGTGTATGATTCGATATAATTTAGTGTGCTAGTATGATTAGGAATTAGTGTAAATCGAAATAATAGCCCCTGTGATGTGTACGAAAATAGATACCCCCTGAGTCATTGTGGACCGGTAAGGGTACAATGCCAAACATTCGTATTACATGTAATGATCTCAGTGTACAAGTGTACAAAGCTAACCAACCCCTTATGGGTTCCCTTTTGTATTTTGACACCAAGATAGTAGGATAACTACATATTATAAAATGTACCTATCACAATAGTAGTGAGATTTGGTGTGACTCAACTATGTGACTAACCCTTGTGTTGATTGAAACCATTTTGCAATTATTGGAGTGGATTTTCTCTTACTTAGTACATTTATCTATGATATTTACATGCTTGTAGATGGGTGGAGCTAGACTCCTTGACCTATTTGAGTTCTTCAAAATTGTAGTATATAAATCCATGGATGATGTATAACTAATTTGAGTAGATTTAGGAACCCTTTGAGTTATTTTAGAATGATGTTTTCAAATAGGATCTTATAAAACTTATAGGTGAGTTAGAATGTGATAATGAATTTCTTATATAGTATTCCTTGGGTAAGATATTATGATAAGGTTGACCCTAGGAAGATGAAGACCTAAATAATGACTTATAATCAAAAGAATATTTAGTGATTGAGAAGGGGTAGGATTGTATAGTTTGAACCAATATGGATCCCACATCATGAACCTTCTATAAATTTTTGAATAGGAGATAGAAAATACAAAACTAAAAGTTGTGTAATGAATATCATGTTTTATACCTCTTTTATTGAATAAAATTTCTATATTTGTCGATAGAGGATGATGTAAAGATAAGAAATTTGTAGAATGACTAGAGAGATGATGAGATTGGATTCTAAATATGATCATTTTTCTTCACAGGGATATAAGGTCAAACTCGCATTATACAAGGAAAATTTACTAATTTTTTGTGTTTAGAGTTCATAATAGTATCATGATATAGTTCAAAGGCTATTAAGTTAGCAAAAATTCAAACTACTATAAAGACTTAATATATCAAGATCTTAAGTTATGGGGAAGGCAATTAAGTTAGAAAATGATTAACTCTAATAGAAAGAAAATATTATCAACAAGATAAAAAAAATCATTTTATACGAGTGAAACCTGTGGTACTTGTCACATTCAATAAATGAGTGGCATGGTTTAACATGACCAATAAATTGTAGTCACTCTTGTCCAGATTTCACTCTATTTTAATGATTTCAAATATATATTTTTTGAAACTCAATTTTAAATTTATAAACACTAGTATCGAACTTTGTGTTCTAAAAGGGGGGAGAGTTCAGTTGATGAGGGAAGCACACACTTATAAGGTGGCTGGTCACTTTGGTGTGACAAAGACTATTGTGCACTTACAGAGGTATGTTTATTGTACAAACATGCAAGAAGAAGTTTCCAAATTTATTAGGGTTGTGTTTTATATAGTACAAGAAAGCCTAGTAACAAAAATTTGGGTTTATATATGCCATACCAATTCCTTCATGGACATGGGAGAGAATCTCCATGGATTTTGTGGATGGTTTTCCTAATTCCAAGAAAGGGTATGATTATATTTTTTGGTAGTGGATTGCTTAGTAAAATGTGTATACTCATTCCTTGCAAGAATACTATTAAATCGGTTATGCAACTGAGTTATTTTTTGCTAATATGTGGGTTAATTTTGGTTTGCCTAATTCTATTGTGTCAGATAGGGACTCATGATTCATAGGAATGTTTTTTTCTACTTTGTGAGAGAAGATGGATACTACGCTGAAAAGGTATACTATTTTTCATCCATAAATGGATGAGAAAATGGAAGTAGTAAACCATACTTTTATTTAGCTCTTGAGAGTGTATAAAAGAAACATCCTAGGACTTGGGATGAGAATTTGGTGTATATAAAACATTATTATAATTGGGGGTTTATTCTTCTACTAGTAAGACTCCTTTTGAAACATGTTTTGGTTATTTTCCTAAGAGTGCATTTGATGTTGTTTTGAGATTACCATGTAGAGACCATAGGAAAATAGATCTTGAAGTCAACAAAGATGAGGATTTCATTGATAAAATTTAGTAGATACACCTCACATACATGAGATGTTGAAAGAGTCACATGCCAAGTACAAAGTAAGGCATGATCATCATAGAACTAAGAATTCTTTCCTTGTTAGTGATAAGGTATGGTTGTACTTGAGAAGATAAAGGCTACAAGGTAAAGCTAAGAAACTCAAGACTCTTCAATATGGACTATTCAAACTTTTGGAATAATTGGGTAAGAATGCATTTTGTTTGGATTTTCCTCCTTATATGAGAATATATTCAGTGTAAATGTTGATAATTTACGTCTCTTTGAGCCATCCATGTTGGATCAAGAAGAAGAGGGATTGTTTCTACCATCTATTGAGGATCTTGCTCTGACAATTAGTTGGAATTATAGGAAGATGTGGTATTGTAAAAACATAAAGAGAGGACGACATAACAAGGAGCTCACGATAGATGGTTGATTGGGTTGAAATTCCAATTACCTACCAAGGCCAAGTGATATTCTAGAGAAGATGCGGGAAGAAATTTCATTACCTCATTAGTCCTTGAAGCTTTTAGGGACTTAAAATCCTCAAATTGGGGAGGTATGATTGAAAAATACATTTATAAGTACCCAATTCTATGTAGTATCTTATTTGAAACTTGTAAGTTATACCCTCAACATGTTCATAATTATGGAAAATGGTTAGTTCAAGATGTCGATGATCCTGGACACCTTCGAATGACAAAAAAGAATCCATTTCTTATTCTCGTTAATGTGATGAATGTGCACCAATTACGGAACCACCACAACGGTTATGAGACTTCCACTCTTCACAAAGTAGTGGTTGTGCAAACATTGTGGTGATTGCATTACCACCTCCCGCAGCCTACCCACCGTTGGTGCGCAATTCTTGCATCGGTTCTGCCTGCACTGATGATGAAAAAATGGGGAAACACAAGAGTTTCAAATGTTTGGGCTTACTTGTTTGGTTTGTTTCACCTTTCCTTTCATCAGGTTTGGAAGAGAAACTATAAATGCAAGTACTTTCATTCATTCTATGAGGTGGTTTTTAGTGGATTCATGCGTGAGAAAAGAAGAGATTCTCAATTGTTCTTGTTTTGTTTACAAACAATAGAGTTATTTCTTGTTGAGGATTGTAAGCAAGGAAATACAAATAAAAGGAGTTTTAATCCTTCTTGAAGGCCATATATTGGCAGTGAACTTGTATTGTTTAGAAAATTACATAGTGAAAGGGAAGTAATTTCTTATCTATCTGGAGTTTTTCCCATATTGGGTTTCTTAAGATAAAAATCTTGTCTTTTTGTCTCTTATCTCTTTATTATAGTATTGTTATGAGTGATTATTTAATAATATATTCTCCTAATAATAACTCTAGCAATTTCTCATTCATTATCACTAGAATAGAATCTATTTATTGTATAAACAAAGTAATTTATGGATCACTTAATGACCTACTAAGGATTCCCAAGTTATTCATATATTACCATTACAAGTCAATTTAGAAGAATGCGATAGTTTGGTAATTGATGGGTATGAAAAAATGCTGATAAAACAATATATTAGATGAATTATATGAAATTTAAATCGTAATCCCATTGACGGTGATTCTAAATGTTCACCTCTACACATCTAGGAACATACAAAAATAATATTTCAAGGAAAAGGATACAAATTACTCTCCGACTAAAGATGTTATCATGAAAAATGAAGCAATCTCAACATAAGATAAGCGAAAAAACATTTTCAAGAAATCTTTTCTCAATTACTATGTAAAAAGTAATATATACTTACATAAACCACTATTTTGATAAAGGAAAAACCCATTTCCAATTGTTTGTCTAATCAATATTGAGCTTCATTAAAATCCAAATATAACATGGAACAAACTAACAACCATACATCATATGCAACAATGTTTCACATTATAATAAGGTTTTCAATTCAAATCTATTGATAACAAGACTAAAGTAAAAGTAACTATCAATGATGTATCTAAACCAACTAAAATTAAAGTACAATCCCCTTCCCAACAACAATTTATATGGCTACCTTCATAATCACATATTGTACTTAAAAAACACTTTATTGTAACCTCATGTCTCTCCCCCACAAATTTTTTGGTACAAGCTATCCTTAATCTAGATCATTTAATATAAATGAATATTGTAACTATCATAATTATATAGGCCATTTTACATATTAATGTTTCAAGATAAAGCATATTATTGGAAAGATTTTATGTCACTTTCGATTTTATAATATGGCCCGATGAAGGTAGTTTAAAATATGCAACATGAGGGAGCATCACCTACTAGCAAGATGATTTTCCTATGCATTTGAGAGGGATAACTCCCTTGTATGATGGTTTTGGTTTTTTTCAATGCTTTTAACTTGAAAGAACAAAGGAGACAAAATTGGGAAGGAGAAAGGGAGGAGAAAGGAGAGAACATAAGAGGAAAGGAGAAACCCCATGGTAGAGTAGAGAGACAAAGATAATCACTTAATAGAAAGAAAATATTATAAACAAGATAACAACACTCACTAAGGATGTTATTATGAAAAATGAAGTAATCTCAACATAAGATAACCGAAAAACATTTTCAAGAAAGGTTTTCTCAATTACTATGTAAAAAGTAATTTATACTTACATAAACCACTATTTTGATAAAGGAAAAACTCATTTCCAATTGTTTTTCTAATCAATATTGAGCTTCATTAAAATCCAAATATAACAAGGAACAAACTAACAACCATACATCATATGCAACAATGTTTCACATTATAATAAGGTTTTCAATTCAAATCTATTGATAGTAAGACTAAAGTAAAAGTAATTATCAATGATGTATCTGAACCAACTAAAATTAAAGTACAATCCCCTTCCCAACAACAATTTAGATGGCTACCTTCATAATCACATATTGTACTTTAAAAAACACTTTATTGTAACCTCATGTCTCTCCCCGCCAAAATTTTGGTGCAAGCTATCCTTAATCTAGATCATTTAATATAAATGAATATTGTAACTATCATAATTGTATAGGCCATTTTACATATTAATGTTTCAAGATAAAGCATATTATTGGAAAGATTTTATGTCACTTTAGATTTTATAATATGGCCCGATGAAGGTAGTTTAAAATATGCCACATGAGGGAGGATCACCTATTAGCAAGATGATTTTCCTATACATTTGAGAGGGATAGCTCCCTTGTATGATGGTTTTGGTGTATTTTTCAAGTGCTTTTAACTTGAAAGAACAAAGGAGACAAAATTGGGAAGGAGAAAGGGAGGAGAAAGGAGAGAACATAAGAGGAAAGGAGAAACCCCATGGTAGAGTAGAGACAAAGATAATCACTCTAATAGAAAGAAAATATTATAAAAAGATAACAACACTCACTTTATATGGGGAAAAACCCATAGTACTTGTAACATTCAATAAACCGGTGGCATGGTTCAATATTTCAATCAATTGCAATCATTCTTGTGCACATTTCACTATATTTTAGGAATTTCAAATTTATATACACTAGTATCAAACATTGATCTACATATATATTTATTAAAAGGTGGAAATTTTAGCACCCAAAATCTGGTCTAAGTAGTTTATAATATGGCATTTGACACTTCTCTTAACATTTTTCGGATTCATACATAAATTCCCAATTTAAGGAACCTTCCTACTCTATTTTGCATCATAATCCTCTTTGAGTAAAACATTTTTCTAGTTTTTCTCCATGGGAATCACTACACATACTATAGAACATATCTACGACTTCTACTTGTCTTAAAACTGATTTTTTAGACATCCTAAATATGTTCAACTACGATCCCGGCCCATTCACTATAAATTTTCCCTTGTATTTCTAACATACATATTTTCAAATACAAAGCTTATCTTACTTGTCCTAGATGGTACTTTTGGATCTATTTTACATGAAATCATTGAAATGACATCATATATAAGCACATCCACCTAGGTCATTACAAGAATATAGATATCTTCTACTTCACTCACTTTAAGAAGATCAAAAGTAAATATTGAAGATCCAATTTCTTAGATCACTATCAAAACAAAAGAAATTGAAATTATGAATATATCTATATTGTTTATGTAGATCAAATATGAGCCAAAACATGAAGTGTCAAGTATATGTTGTCAAGAGTGAGGGCCAAATCAAGTTCTTCATCTTTATTTGTTGTTTCAATGAATCACATGCCTTTAATCATTGGGTGGGAAAATACACGGGATTTATCCCTCTTTGGAGTGGTGGTATGTAGGGTAACATTCATCATATCGGTGGGCGTGTGGTGGGGTAGTCCAACCCAAAGTCCGTTAATGCCTTTTTAGGTCAAAAACACATAAGCTAGAGTTTCAAGAATAGAGAAACCATAATTAGTACAAGAAAATGATCACATGGAATAAAACCTAGAAATTAGGCCTCCAAAGATATGTGATGAAGATTCCAAAACCAAAAATCTAGTGTGTACGTACAAACGACAAATTCATAGCCCCAAGGACAAGTTTGGGTATGAATGTGTCCAAATACCCACAAACCCACCTTATGTTATGTTTAAGACTCTCATAATTTGGATGTTTCTTGCTAACAATTTAATATGCTTCTATATACATTATGAGCATTTTGACACACTATATGATTCTAGAAGCCTAGCTCGTCTCTCTAATGCTAATGTCTTAACTATACTCTCATTAATTATCTTTGCAAACTTGTTGGAAAATGCAAGAGTATCATAATTTATGGTTGTTTATTTTGGTTAAGAAATATCATTATTTCAAAGTATATTAAATTAAGTAATAAACCCTAATTTTGTATTACACTTACCTATTAAGAAATATCATTATTCTTGTTTAACTAGAGCTAACCTAGTTTAATTTATTGATTGAAAAATAAATCTTTATTAAAAAGGAATTAAAATAAATAATTATTCGAATGAAGGTTCAACTGCTAGATTCCTAGAACAAACGCTCAACGGTTAGATTCCTTAACCTTTAGAGGCGAAATGTTTTTATATAACCCTCGCGTAATTCTCAAATAAATGTAACTAAGTTGTTTCTAGTTATATAAAAACATTTGTTTCAAATTAAATAGAAAATAAAATCAACTATATTTAAAATTTCTATATTATGTAAATCCTTAAAAAGAAATGAAAAATCTATTGATAATGTCAAACAATCTCAAGTCATTTAGGTTACTAGATGCACCTAATCTGTGGGTTTGGAAGGGTTTAATCTGCCCCCTGAAATCCTGTCATATTATTATCAGATGGAGAATTATCAAATAAATAGAAACATGACAAAGGAAAGCTAACAATAGATATGGGAGAATGTAGAATAGGGCGAGACTGAGAACCATATATTGTCGGAATGTTGATGTTGAATCCATGAGTCAAACGTTAATCTGGTTGCATATTTGACATATTTGGTATGGTAGAGTGTTAAACCTGGGTCAGTCAATGGAAATATTCTAAAAAGTGTTTTTATTTAATTAGACTCCAAGAAAGTGATAGGATAGTCATTTATTAATTTGACAAAACTTTGATTAATTTACATTGTGATTGACAAATTATTCTTCTATCCCTAGTTTGCAAGACTGATTAGTCAACCAACCAATGAATTGTTTACCACGTTTTAGGGTGATTTACCATTGGTTAATTGACCAATAAAACTTACAAACACGTGATATCTATGCTGAGCACAAATTTTTAGTGATTTATTGTGAAGATCTTGACCCAAAAAAAATAAAAATTGTCCTTTTAAAGTCTAAATTTACATTGATCAAGTTATCCACCAATTCTCTGGTAGAATTCCACGGCTGGCAATGGCACCTTGGCGAAGAAACATCATGGAATCCACTGAGTGCTCGTCTGACATGAATGAATCATCTAGCAAATAATCTGCTATTTCCTCAAGCCTGTTTCTATTTGAGGACATTGAATAGCTGTCTTCACTTGTAGATAGTGACATTGAACGAGAAGAGTTATGTAACACCTCTTCTGGATCAAAATGTTCAAATTCGGGGACAAGAGAAAGCAAATTCTGTTCTGCATTGGAGAAGCTCCTCGCCAAATGTGGGAGATCATATACACCATGATTAGAAAAGTAAGATGATGGTTGTAGTTGTAGTGGCAACCTGAGATTATTATATATGTTCTCTGGCGGTTGTGATGACCACGTATGGTGATATTGTTGTGTCTGCTCTCTATATGCTCTGCCATATCTTGAGTCATGAAAGTATGGCAATTCCTCTCTTGCTTGTAAACATCTCCTACTTAGCATATTCAACCGAGGATCAGATTCAATAAGCTTCTCGTAATGTTTGTCAAGCAATCCTGGAGAGAACTGTAACACGTGAATCCTGTAATGGAGGAAAATTGTTAATTTGCTATGAAATATTCACATAATAACTTCTTCCTACACATACTTGTTCAGTAAAAAAAATTTGACGACAAAATCACAAACAATTCATATTCACATTTAATATTAAGTTGTATTGAAATTTTTATATTTTAATGTATTATTTTTAGGTACTTTTGTGTAAACTTTCTATATTTATTAATTTATTATTAATAGATTGTTTTTAATTAATTTTTTTTTTTTTGAAATAAGAGATATATTGGGTCTTATTTTTAAGTTCTGTTTTAAGATAGATATGTTGCTTTTAGAGCAAGTTAAGTAAACTGTAAATGAAACTATTTGGTCCATTCGTAGTAATAACTTGGATTCTAATATAAGAGTAGTGTATTAAAGTGAAGGAAGGCAAGGATAAAATTTTAGAAGCAGTATGCACCAACATATAATTCAATAAAGACTATTTTCATGTTTATTCTATAAGCATATGTGTACCATGTGATTCTCTTACTAATTTGTATGTGAGAATTTCAATCAATGAGTTATTATAACATACCTTCAAATTGATATTACAACTAATTTATCAATAATATTTAAGATCCTTGCTATCAAATTTAGATCTAGCAACAAGATAGTTGAAGTTTGAAAGGGTTGAGAAACAAAACTTTCACTCAACAAATTCTCAATTTTATGGAAAGAGTTATGAGTGTTAGAGTATCCAGATGAAGACATTATTCTGTCTCAAGAGTTATGTGACTTGGTGGAAAGTAGTTTTAGAAAACCAACAAATCAAATGACATATAATTCCCTCCCACAAACAAAAATATATTGTCAAGTAGAATAAAAAGAATGATACATAGGTGTATTGTATCGAGTGTGCAATGGACGATTCAAAAATCCTAACAATTATAGTAGCACATGATCCAAGCAAGTATGGGATAGTCTACATATATCCTATCAAAGAACCAATAAATTCAAATTGGTAAGGTTGCAAATGATTATAAGAGATTTTAAAAGTTTGTAAATGAAAGATTCACAAATGGTGATTGAATTTTCATAGTCATGAAATGAATATAGCAAACCAAGTGAAATCACATGGAGACACATTAGAAGATCAAAAAATAACAGAAAATATTTTAAGGTGTCTTCCTATTAGAATATTTAACCCAATTTTTGTATCCCTTAAAGAGCCAAAAGATCTCTTAAGGGCACTGCATGATATACCCCTATATAGATTCTATAGGGGCCAAGCCGAATAATTGAGAATGGGCGCCATATCATATGGCGAATCAAGGCCCTCTCCCTTTAGATATCTATATATACCATGCCCTACCTTATTTATTCCATGGGGCTTAGGTTGACCCCATGCCCACAAGCCATATCCCATATCCCAAACTCTATTTATAGTATAGGTCATCATAGACCATGATCCCTATATATCAATCTATATGGATAGGTTAGGCTAGGATCCCTCTCTTAGCTACCGATTATATAGAGTAGGCATAGCGTAGGCCATCGGGCCCCTATCTAAACTATGGGCACACAGACAATATCTTATCTCCTGCCCTAGATGTGGGATATGGCCGATACTCTCTCTATTTATGGGGTATCAATTTATGAGCTTATTAGGTCTTCGCAAAATCACGAGAAAAGATTAACAGGATAGCTATTTCACCCCAAGAACATGAATTCAGATCACAAGTGTTAGTTAAAAATTAGTATATGCACAAAAGGAAAAGGGACCACTAATAGAGGTGCAAGAGGAATGTGAATGGCCAAAAAAAATTATAAATAAGGAGGATCTAACTCTAATTTATTTACTAGTGAAAGTAGAAGAGGACCACCACAACCATAATCATGATGGTCAAATGTATGAAAAATTTACCGTCCAATGTCATTACTAAAAAAGTTTGGGCACCATGAAAATGAGTGTAGGAAGAAGAAATTTGATATGAGTGAGAAAATTTCAAATTTTTCAAGAGTTACTTGTGTGTTATGTGGCTAGATAAAGTAATAAAGAAGTGTTGTATTAGTATAATGGTTGTAGTAATGGAAACAATGACATGTTTACACATGAGTGGAAACAATGACATGTTTACAAACATAAATGAATCTTTGAAATAAAAATAAAATGGAGGAATGATAACAAAGTAGTTGTCATGAGTAAAGGGGGAATAAACATTAAAACCAAAAAAAAAATAAAGAGCACCTCCTATATGTGTATTATGTTTCAAGTCTTAAAAAGGGTTTACTTAACATTGGGCAATTAGTACATAACAATCTGTTATAGAGTTTATTTTCAAAATGGCATGTCTCGGGTTCTTGATAGAAATGGAATGAAGTACACATATAAATCTAATAATTAGATGCTTGATAATTAGTGATGTGTCTTGTATCCCTTATGTCGAACTTGCATTAAAAAAACAATAAATGCATTATCCTACTTATATCATAGGACATATAAATACTCCTCGTTCTCTCACTCAACTACTCCAAAGCCTACAAGACTGATTTAAGTACTTATAAATAACTCTTACCTCATGTCGGGCCTCTCTCAAGATCGTCATTACAATTTTTATCTTATGTACACTACAATTTAGTAGGACACTACCGATAGAAGCTAGACTCTAGATCTAGGCACCATTCTTCTCTCTCTTTCAAATGTCAAATTTCTTAAGTTTATCATGATTTCCATTTCTAGGTTTGCCTCAATGACAAATTATATCTCATATAAATGTATACAAGCATATCAAACACTCTCATTTACTCACTTGACAATTACTAATCTCCTACAAGAAAAATCATAACAAACACTTGATCTTCATCTCTAAATATTTAGAAAAGCTCCCCTAAACTTCCCTAAATCAATAATATACATCAACACCAATCCTCGAGCAGGTGTGAATCACTCCACACTCTTCTTATGGAACCCGAGCTAAGTCAAAATCATTCCAAAGTGTTACCAATGTTTTCAAACATATATACACCAAAGGGAGCTTTAAGGGTTTTTATTTAAAAGTACTTTACTTAGGCCCTTCATTTCAACACTCTATTGCATCACCCTAGATTATCATAGAGGGTACATTCAATATATGGTTATATGCCCACTATTTATGTTGAAGTGCGAGTGAATTTATACAAAGATGACTTTCTATATATCATTCACACTTGCATGAGAAAAAGGAGAACTACATAGAGTTTGAAAACCTCATTTGGGAAATGTAATGTAGTACTTGGTTAGAAAAACAATGGGGTTGCCTCCAAAATATCCCAAATACACCACAAACAAAACCCTTTTATATTATCCAATCATGTTTTTGAAATATCAGTCTAGGAAAATTATTGTTTTGATCATTATAGGGTGGATATGCAAAAAAATTAGAAATAGAAAATGTTCAAGAAATATTTATTATCAAAGTGATAATGATACCAAATTTTAGTAGAAGTTGAAAATTAACACAAAACACTAGCATCAAAAAGGATATTAGTACATATCACCCATGTTTTCTTTGGATGCTAACTTATAGAAAGGTTTCAATATTTAGTATCTAAGATGAAGTAGGTTTAACCTAGTTACAATATGGTTTCCCTCATTCCACATCTAGAACATTTATGAAACATCCATAAATCTAATTCAATATGTTTTCCGTGTATTACTATACTTTAGCATGTACTTAATAGAATAATATTTCTTCATTGCATATACATGTTCTCTAATTTGAATATCATTGTATTTATTCATAAAATTTTATTGAGCATTAGTCTTTAGATTTTGAACCTTATTAGGATATTACAACTACCATATATTCTTATTTGTGTTAAATAATTTGGTCAGCGTACTTATTTATCTTACCCAACTTTCCCTTGCCTCCAAGGTTTCATATGTTTCATATTATATGGTTTTGGTATCTAGATTTAATTCTAATTATACATGATTTATAACCATAATTAGGGTTTACAACTTTTCCTTGGGGTTTAATTCTTGATCCATTGGTTAGGGTCTCTTTAGGTTTTTTATTTGGCCTAAACACATTTTAAGAAATATCTTAAAGAAAACTAATCTATTTTGAAAAACATTGGAGGATTTTATTTCTTTCATTAAAATAAAGAGAAACCTTTTTATTTTTATGTTTTTGTAGAGAATTTTTAGAAATTAAACATATCTATTTTCCCTTAAAAGGAATAATGGGTGAAAGATAAAATTTTCAAAATCCATTGGAGATATTTGTCTCATGACATAAATAGATCGTAAAAACCCACTATTTTTGTAAATATCGTCATCTTTTTTAGAAATACTTGTTTTGTTAATTTGACATATACGAATTTTTTCTAAAAAAATACTTTTAGGGCCCACTCATCTTCTTATTTTTGGGATTACTTTTTAACACCTTTAATAATTCCATTTTGATCTATGTTGTGTGGTCTATTTGAATTATTCCTTACATTATTCTTTATGGTTATATCATTTTTGACTTAATTTGTAAATGATATTAACTCAAAAGACCCCCTTGGCGATCTCTTATGGATCCTCCATAGGCCAATGGTAATAGAAATGAAATCTCTCATAAGTATGTCCATAAATCTATTCAAGCATTACAAAGTAACTTTCACAAGCATGTTCAACTTATGATTATCAAGATCAAAACATTCAAGGATGATATTGCACATCGAAGAAATCCACAACATGCCCATGTCAACCATATCTCTCCACATAGTTTTGGGCCTCAAAGCAAGGTGCATCCCAAAAATGGTTTAAGATGTAAAGTCAATGTATGCCTAAGGATAAATAAAATTAAATTTGATGGTCCATAATTTATACATTTGATAAATCAAGTTTAGTGAAAGTCCTACATCACAATAAATTTTTCAATGTACAAGTAATCGATCTTAACTAATAATACAATAATGCCAAAAATCACCTATTCAATTCGGACATATCAATGATACACCACATGATATT